>MU225091.1:397783-423384 GCA_018584345.1 Thuja plicata
TGATATCTCTTGTTGGTTTTAAGATTAAACATTTTTAAAATTGATATATTTAAATCCAACAGAATAACTTCTGTAAGACATCATTAAATATATTTTCTTTTAAGGAAATGCGAATGGATTTTTTTTAATGGAAACATTTATACAACTCAAATCAAGAACATCCAAACAAATATATCATTTTTTAAATTGTCATATTTTTAGAAGGCTTTTTATATGAGTTGTATAGGTGTATTCATCATGATATGTCTCCATTTTTTTCTAATAAATTTTCTAAAAATAGATATACGAATTCAAAGACAATTTTTTTAATAAAATTACCTTTGGAAAAATGTGAATGGAAAAGTTTTATTTAAGGGATTTTGAAAGTAGGGATATAAGAAAGCAGCAGGTCTAGGGTTTGTGGAGGCTGGGTAGTATTTGAGGTCTAGGGTTTGTGGAAGCAAGGGAGTTGCAAAAAGGGATTTTAAGGTTTCTTTTGTTTCCATTGCTATAGTGGGAGTTGATTAGATTCCCTTGTTGTTTTTAGGTATGTTATTCTTCTCTCTACCTAGGAAGTGTTCTTCTAGTCCTCTCAATATGAGGTGTTCTTCCTATTATGCCTTGTTTATCTATTTGTAGTTTCTGATGAAAGATCTTTGTTTTTTCATGCTACTAGCTCTTGGAGTCCTTTTTATTGGTTTTGTCTATTTTTTGTTACAGATGATTGACAATGTGCCTTTTGTTAGAGCCAAAAGTTTTCAAGTTGATAGTTTCTTTTTGTGGGCTCATATAATTTTTTATCATGCCCTTATTTTATTTTTTGGCTATAATGGTCATTGTTCGACTCTAATATTTTCTATTTTTCTCCAATGGATTTGTGTTTTTATTTCCAGATCCATTTTTCTTTTGGATGTGGAGCATTCTCCTAAAGAGGTTACCAATATTTTTGTTCCTAAGTATTGGTTTTTCTCATTGTGCTCATTTTCCATCTTTTGTTGTTGCTACTAAGGTAGTTGCATCCAATATGGAGGCAATGATTTCACTTGTGGGAGATGTTGGTAATTGCTATATATGGACATCTTTTTATTCATTGGTTAATGCAGGACTATATAGGGTATGGATTTGGTATTACTCTTAACTTATAGTCAAGAGGAGCTTCATTGGAGAGGTAGGGCGTCATAGGCGAAGTGAGGATTTTGTGTTGGGGAGCCTTTGGCACTACTAAAACTTGGGTTTGCAAGCTATTTAAAAACCCATTTGTGAAGGTATGTTGATCTTTTCCACTTAGTTTATCATGTCTTATCTATAATTATTTGGAAGAGATAGTTATACTAGCCTTTTTGAAACCCATTGTTCAGAGATCTAAGAAACCTCATGGATGGTTTTGGAAACCCATTACCAAGGCTAAGAGAGCCTGTGAAAACCTTGTGTTTTGGTTGACTTAAGGCTTTGATCTTTGGTTAGTTGCAGCTTGTGCTTTGATACTGTTAAGCTATCTCTTGAGTTAATGATTGTTTATGTTCTTTGTTTTTCAACTATGAGTTGAAGATTCCAAATCTTCTTGTTAATGGTTTCAAGCCCTATTCAAAACCTATTTTACTTCAATAAAAAAACTTTAATGTGAAAAACTGATTTGTAAGAAAATTAAAAATTGTCATACGTATAATTTTTTATTATAAAAGATAATTGAAAAAATAAAATTAAAAAAATCAATTTGATTTTTTTATTACACAATTATAAATTAGAAGAATTCAAATTTTAAAATATATTTAATACAAAAATGTCATTTATAATATTGAATATAATTATTAAATATCAGACACTTTCATTGAAAATTTTAAATATAACACTACAGTTTTTAAATATTCATAATGATGTGTTAGAATTTCTTACTATGTCTGCTCTACTCATGCCGAGATAAATACACGTATAATTTTTGGAAATTGGAATACATGGGAAAACATGTAAACAACAAGCAAAAAATGCATAGCTTACCTCGGAGGGGACACAATTTTTATTCAAATTCTTATTATATATCATGAGGTTTAGTTTGCTGGATAGACATGATTCCAGCAACCTATGTTCCTCGTTAATTGTAATATTTATTATTTTATTATTTTTTCTACTTACCGTCAAGCGCCATTCCTGTATAAAACCATCCTTTACTGTAGCTATTTTCTTGTAATTTTCTACAATGGAAGTAGGTAATGTGGATTGTGGTAAAGCGGTGGAGCAGGCAGCTGATAAAGCGGTGGAGCCTGCAGCTGATATGGCTGTAAGAAAATTATCAAGTTTTTTCAAAGATTTCTCTTGATATAAAATTTTTAAGCTTTTATGTATTGTTAGGATAAAAAAAAATAGGTGGTATGCAATAATTTATTGGTATTCATATACTTATTAGTTAGTTTTAATATAGAGATTTCCAATTGCTTGTTGGTATTCATATACATATTAGTCATTTTTTAAATTGAGATTTTCAATTTCTTGTGGTCACTTACAATGTATGAGGTTTATATATTCTTACCTTCATATTATTGTTTATATCTTCTTACCTTCATGTTATTGGTAATGTTTTAATTGATGATTGGTTTCTTTTATATAAACTATGGAGATATTAACAGGTGACCAATTGGTAATGTTTTAATTGATTATTGGTTTCTTTTATATAAACTATGGATATATTAACAGGTAACCAACCGCAAAAGAAAATTTATTTTGAACTTATTTTCAGAACAATTTTTATGAGGTTTATATTTGCTTATTTTCATATTTGGGTCACTCAAAATTTATGAGGTTTATATTTACTTATTTTTTTAGGTTGGACTTTATTGTTTCAATCGATTATTGGCTACTTTTTCAAAAACTACCCAGATATTATACATATTATTTGCATCAGTTTGAAAATTTTGTATTTTTTACAAATTGATTCTATTTCTCAACACAAATCTTTGATGTTTTATTTGTGATGGACAAAAATTGCAGATATCTATTGCTCCAAAATCTAATTCTGATTCACAATCCTTTATATCATACTCTGAAGATTTGAACCTAACTTGATAAAATATTTTTTAATTTGTTTAAAATTGATACATTCGATCTGTGTAGTTATTTTGTTTGTAGATCGAAAGTGAAGCTCTTGCAGAGCAGCTAAACATCAGGGCTAAACAAGTTCTAGTTTGGTTTAAGAATAAGAGACAAAGGTAATAATCCTTTGTATAGTAGTTGAAGTCGTCACATGTATTATTACTATGAGTATTTGAAAGTTGATTTATTTCAAAAAAATATATTGTATGAACAAGTCGGAGGATAACAAAATGGATGATAAATGGATGATCTAATGAGGCATTAACAGAGGAAAATGTGTCATTAAGAGAGAAAAATGGAAATCTACAGAAAGAGCTTGCAGAAGTTAAGCCTTTGAAACACCAACTCCATCAGAGATTGGATTGGATTTCCTGCATAAATAAAATGAGTCTTGTGTCCATTTTTCAAAGAGTATTCAATACCCATAATGGTATTTTTAGATAGGTTTTATGTTGAAATTGTCTGGATAAATGTTATTTTCCGTGAGACAGAAAATACCAAAAGGGAAAAGCAAAAAAATAAAATAAACAAGGTTACCTTTGAATCTAAAGCGAGCTTGAGTTGGAGAGCACAATGTCGAACGATTCATTTCCGTAGTAAGCAGATATAATTTGATGCCCTCAATGTGAAGGAAACATGCAGAAGCCACGTCTAGTACCCTACAGAGGAAACCCCACAACAACACGTCGCTCCCTTGCCACTGCTCACCACGACCTTCCAAACTCGAAAAAATTCCTGAGAGCCTGCTTTTAACGTTAGACAATTTTCTGGTGTCAAAAAATTCCCAGTTGCCTGATTTTAACATGAGACAATTTTCCAGTGGGGTGTTTCTCCCCTATAGAAGCCTATCAGCTAATTAATATTATGCTAATTAAAATTAATGTTCTTTATCACTAATATTATATTATTTATTCCCACTATTATCATATTCATTTATTAATAGATAATGTTATATTAATAATATTATTGATAATATTATATTCATTTATTTATTATTATATTTAAAATATAATAAATTTTATTAATTCATACTATTATCATATTCATTCCTTAATATATAATTTTATATTAATAATATTATTGATAACATTATATTCATTTATTTATTATTATATTAATAATTAATTTTATATTATTTCTATTTATTCCTTTATTTAT
This sequence comes from Thuja plicata, assembly GCA_018584345.1. Lineage (NCBI taxonomy): Eukaryota > Viridiplantae > Streptophyta > Pinopsida > Cupressales > Cupressaceae > Thuja > Thuja plicata. Next base: position 402,005 of record MU225091.1, read on the forward strand.
TATTAAATCCTATTATAAGAAGGAGACGTCAAAAAAGAGGATAAGCTATTGATTAATCTGAAAATGTGTGAGTTCATGAAGACAAAGCTGCTATATCTTGGGTTTTTAATTACAAAGGGAACATTGAAAATGGATCAAATCAAAGTTGAAGCAATCTTGAATTGGCCTTCACAAAAATTAGTTGTAGAGGTAAGGAGTTTTCATTGATTAGCAAGATTTTATAAGAAATTCATTATAGGGTCGGTGTTGAGTCAAGATAACAGACCTATTGCTTTCTTTCGTGAAAGCTGAGTAATGCTAAAAGGAAATACTCCTGTTATAATCTAGAAATGTATGCTATGGTTCAATCTTTTAAAAAATGGAGACATTACCTTCTTCCAAAGGAGTTTGGAGTGTATACTGATAATCATGCTCTTCAACTCCTTAATAGTCAAGAGGAACTCAATCATAGACATATCAAGTGGGTAGAATACTTGCAAGGTTGCACTTTCACTGTCAAACATAAGAAGGGGTAGTAAATAAAGTAGCTGATGCATTAAGTAGGAGGACATTAATGGTAAAGGATGACAAGAATTCATTTTCCATCCAACGCAGGTGAATTTGGTGATGGGAAGTGCCAAGGAAGAGTAGAGAAGTCTGTGAGAGAATGATGCCATTGATATGGCAGCTTTTTTCATTGCCATAGAGATATGCTTCTCATGAAATGTAGGCATGCATGCAAAATGTGGAAGCACGTGCCAGCCACCTGAATTATTTTAAGGTTTCCACCTATCCATGATCCCTACGTACATGGACTGTTAATAAATTTTCCTAAATTTGTACCTAAGAAATAAAAAATACCACCAACAAAATTAGCCATGGCCAATCAGAAAGTAGGAATAAATGCATAAAATTTAGTTTTAATAGAATCATTTCAAATGATTATAGGTTAAAATATTTGGGCACAATTTCCTAAGCATGAATTAATAGTAGAAAACCATACGAAAACAATAGTCTCTGCCTATAGATAGGCGGGACTAATAACTCATTGGGAAGTTACGGAAGTTACAAGCATAACGTTATCTATGGCATGGGGATATTATTTTTGGATGGTTGTGTTTATGGTTCTGAATAATGATGATTTACTTTAATTGTGTCTTAATGGATTCTGAGTCATTTGATGAAAGATAGGTTGGCGTTAGACAACCCCAAATTAAGTCAAAACTTGCATGTATCTATGTTTGACTCTTAAAAAGGTACTTTCTGATCAATTTTATTAATTCTACTATAAAATTGGGGAGCTTTAGGCTCACTGGTTTAAAAGTGTTCAGTAAGAGTTGTGAAGAAAGTGGTTATGGTTGAGCTCTCTTGTGGAGATTAAGATAAGGCCATTACCCGCAACACCTTTTGTAGAACTTTTTAGGTTGAAAAAGTAAATTAAATAGTTATAAAAAAAGAAGGATCTTAAATATAAAAATGAAACATTAAGATAGATCTTGGAGAGATATAAATAATCTCTTCTTTTTTATGCTTAGTTTTTGTATAGTGATTGCATGGCAGAATAAGAATCGTCCCAGGCCTGTCTACATTCTTGGCATGTAGTTGCAACTTAAAAAGAAAGTACTTGTGTGCTCCATCTTTTTAACCACCACCCAATCCTTTCATACCTTCTATGAAGGTTTACACCTCAAAATTTTATCTTTCCTCAGCATAGATCGGAAGCCCCTTACCTACATTATTGTCTAAAAGAAAATGCAATGTTAGTTATTGGGGAATTAGATAATCAACAAATGAAGATATTAATTTTTTTCTTCAAACTGCAATAAGCCCAAGTAATATATTAATTACAGGGTTATACAGACTTGATAGTCTCATCTCTTGTGCCTTCTAACAAAGATGATAAGAAATAAGAAACAAACTAGATAAATATTTATTAAAATAAAAAATATAGTTCAAATAAATTTAATCATATGGATCTATTCTTTTGGTCACTTCTTATTTTAAATCCTTTGATTTGGTCTTCCCTTGGTTTCTTGGCATGGGTAATTACCCTCTCTTTGTTAATTTTCCCTCTATTCCTCAAGAACAAAGAATAAAACACACAATCAATGCTACAACAAATGGATTGATATATTTTATTCCACGCAGAGATTGACTTCGTACCATCATATCTCAACTTGGTACCTCATCAGAAAAATACATTAGCCAATAAATAACCAGGCATGTCTTTTATTCAATAAATCAAAGAAATATCTAAAGGATGCATTTGTATTCAACCTTAAAAATGTACGCTATAAGGGAACTAGAGACCAAAATATTATTAAAGTCTTCTTTTTAAAGTTAATGTTTGATGTTATAATACTTTATATCAAGGGTTAAATATATTAGAGTAGAGTTAAAGTTTGATGCTATAAAATTATTAGCATACTAATACAAATGTACTTGGTAATATTAACATCTTAAAAATGGTGAAGTTACTATTGACAATAAAATTTACATGTCAGTAAAATTATCATTAAATACAAATTCAACATTATAATATTATTTTATATTTAATTTCATAATTCAAGGATATATATATATATATATATATATATATATATATCTTACTTTGCATGCTTTTTTAAAGATTTAAGATGTTTGAAATCTGTTTCTTTTAGGAAGGGAATGGTGGAAAGTATTTATCTTTGAGTTGCATATAAATTGTCTAGAGTTACATTAATATGTTATTACTATTTGGCTTATCTACTAGAAATATGGCATAATACTTATCACCAAAGAATAAATGTAATAATGTTGATTGCATAATTTGTATGTTAAAACAATTCTTACACCATCCTTCCCTAATATTAGTCATTTAGAAACTAGTCCAATTTAACAATTAGCATAACAAAAGGATACCTAATTAGTAATTGCAATCTCTAATACCATGTGTAGAGTTATATGATTGATATTGATAATATATACAAGAACCATATATGTTATATTACTTTATAGAGTGATTGTTCTTAACAATAATACTACTATCTTAGGAAACAAATTACTAAGATACGACATGAAACCATGTGATGATATCTGATATGATGGAATGAAGATGCTCTTATTTTCAATAGTTGTCTTTGATACGTTCGACATTAATTATGCAAGGATGATGTTTGATCTGTAAGGGTGGAGTTTACTTCACTATCTCTGATATGACTATACGGTATATGATACAAGCTGTCTCTTACTGCTTATACCCATTTCTAACATATCGATATTAGTACGTTATAGGTTCTCAAAATCTCGCTTGTAGTGATGACAATTTTCTCTTTCTGATTATGACTTTTGATGATACAATAATGCTTTAAATCTATCTACTAAGACCTTCCATCTATATACGAATGCTTATCTGATATATCCAGTTATGTAGTCCTTATATACAACCTAGAGAAATGAAAAAGGACCCCATATTGTATATTAAAAAATACTGATAATGTATTTGATAATTATTGTGAAACTAAGTAATCAACTAGCTAAATACAACTAATAAAAACAAAAGATAACATACATCATATTTCCATTCATTTAAATGAACATAACATAGGACCGTCCACCATATAGGTAAACAATATTAATCTTGATGGAAATACTAAAGATAAAATATCCATTCAAATAGATAAATATAATGTAATAAAACATTGTTTAAATAAACATAACATAAATATATGCAAATTATAGCTAAATAAAACCAATCTTGACGAAAAATTAAAGATAAGATATCCATTCATATAGAGAAAACATAAGATAAGAACATGTCCATTCATATAGATAAGACATAACATAAGAAGATGTCCATTGATATGGACATAACATAGAAATGAAGGTGCAGAGTAGGCACTTATTTAGGACGGTAAGGATAGAAAGAAAAAGTGTTTAGTTAAGAAGGTAAAGCGGAGAGAAGATGTTAAACAATGCTCATGAATTTGCATGGGCAGGCAATGTTACAAGCTTTATCGCCCAACCACACGCCCATCGGTCCCCCATTCGTTGTTGGCTCCGCTTTAAAATGCTTGGGTAGATATGGACAAGGACAGGCGTCCACGAATACACTCACCCAATAGAAACCACTTTCAAAAGGAAAATAGGCCTAGACTAGAGTGCCCACAACTAGTGTCCTAACCATTTGGCTAGGAATTTCATGATACAGTGTGTGCCAACCTTTTCATGGGATGTTCTTTTAGTTTTGATAATTGGTTTTCTATGTCATCTTTTCATTAAAAGTTTGACCTTTTAACTCCTATATAAACCTAAAATTTAGTATTTTAAATTAACTAATAATGTAAATTCTAACGGGAACTCTACCATAATGAAGACCCAACTCTACGATTTGGAAATCTCTCTCTATATTTGCATAAAAATCTATTGTTGAAGACCTTTTAAGTTATGATTGATGATCTTTAAATCTTGAAGGATGAGTCAGAATGAGGAATTGATGATAGACTTGTAATCATTATTTTTAGTTTCTTTAAAATTATTAATTAATAGAGAAGGTGAACAATAATGAATGATCTTCAGAATATAGTGGTAAAATATGAGGCATAAAATATGAACAGTAACTAGGCGCTTCCCCTATATAAAAAAATAGTAGAAATTATAATGCATCAAGATGAAATTAATCGATTGGTGCAGTTGAATGTGTGAAAATTCAAATAAGCCATGAGCACGGAATCCCTCTAACAACCAAAAAGCTATCCATCACATCATTACCTTTAATTTTTAGTTGTAGGTACTTTATTTCCCCTCAGGACCTTACCTTGATTGTGTTTTTCTCTTGTTTCTCTTATATGACTACTTTTTTGTCCATTTCACAAACATTTTTCATGATTTATACCCTAGGATAAGTTATTTATCATGGTTTTGTTCATCAAAATTTTATACCCATATGGCTATCTTTTATTGGCCTACTCAGTGTGTTGTTAGTGTGACACACGATCTGAAAAGCACCATTCAGAGGAGCTTCTAAGGCTCTAAATTTTACTAGGTGATGAATAAATTTTTTAGCATGAGTTACACAATAAATTAAGTGATTTTTCTCTTAGACCTTCTTATTGAAATGAGACCACATCAAAATATTAGATTCTATTAATAGTATATCGTAATAATCATGTGATTGTAAATGTTGACATCTTTTTTTTAGTCAAGGATGAATGTTGATAATTTAATTGAGATGTTTTCTACAATTGATCATCTTGATATTTGATCCTTTTTTATATGATTGTTACTATTGTTCTATGATGTACTCTTGATTAGATTTTAGAGTGCTCAAATCATGTAGGTGATATTAAAGAATTACAATGTGCTCTTTATAGAATATAATCTTTTGATCAGATGTAACATCATGATGTAATAATTACAATCTTGGATATATATACAAATGTATAGTTTTAGATTGGATAGAAATCTCATAGGCTCTCTTATTGTTGAGCACAATGGTCATTGTAGCATAATAAATTATGCTCCCTAATGGTGCGAGTTCAATTTCATGCTCTATTTGACAGATCATTTGGTGTCCACTACCCTAGTGCATTTTAGGACTATTTCTAGCCATGAATAACCCTCAACTCATTTAAAGTGTTATTCTCAACCCCAAAAACTATTATCAATGATCCCAAGCCTAAAAATTTCATAAAATTTTTAAGATCCAGAAACATGGACTGTGTATCCTTGGACCGTGTAATTATAGATACTACTTTGAATAGGAAAATAGTCCTAGACTAGGGTGCCCATGACCAATGTCCCAACTATGTGGTAAGGAATTTAATGATACACTATGTGTCATCTATTCTTCATGGGGTTCGTGTAGTTTTGATAATTGGATTTATGTATCAACTTTTCATAAAAAATTAACTTCATCATTCATTTCATTATAAGATAGAGCACGAATACACTCCAAAATAGATATTTCATCTTCCATAGTAGAACTACAATCTACCTTAAATAGAACAAAATAATACTAGTGAGCTTCCTGAGAAATGTCCCTCATTAAGGAGAGTTGGGGCCCCTCTAAATATACTAGGAAAGTAATGCAAGGTAAATTTCTTTTTGCCCCAATAGAATTATTGAAAAAGGTAGTATTCCTAACTCCTTCCTATAGCCAATAAACTCTAGAATATTTCTTCCAAAAAAATCTCCTAATAAAACTCTCATTCCTCGAATTCCTTAAAATTCATAGACTCCTCTCGATTAAGTTCCAAAGTAAACCCCTGATCTTGGCTCAAGTGATTGATAGAATATAGTTGAGCTTGGGCTCCCTTTTTACTTAGGTGTAGGCTCCCAAAACATTTCCTATTCTACCTATTGAGTTTATATTTCACATAATGTGGTATTTTAATAAAATAATGTATAGCCCTTCTATGACAAGGATTCTCTTTGCACCACTAATCAGTGAGCAAGTCCCAAAGAGAAGGATCATGCAATCACATGAATTGAAACACAAAAGAGGTTTATTGAATTTTTGGAGGAAACCATAGATATTTTGATCGACTAGTGATTAGAGCCTCTCTAATAATAAATCTTTGAACTAGTATTACATCTATATCCACCATTGAGGGAAAACCTTCCTTAGATCCCAAAAATAATCCATTCCACCCAAACTACCATGGGTCCCAACATACTTAAATGATCCACATAACATACTAACTCCTAGAAGCTCTACTTTCCATACACTTTGCAATCAATTAAGAGTCCTACATGAAGACAATGTCAGTAAACTAGGAAGCAATCAAATCTTGAACAACCTCTTATCTAGGGGTATTGTTCAAACCCTACACATTCCATGATAAGATAATCATTTATGAGGATGGTTAAAATGACAATAAATAGATTTCATAGACCTAGGATCAATAGATGTCTCCCCAATAATCTTCACTTTTTCATGGTCTATCTTCTACCTACTCCTCAAGGGTTTCTCCAAAGTCCCCATTTTAAGGATTTTTTTTTGGATGCCTAAGGATAGAGAAATATTGTTTCTCTTTCCATATTCAAAGGACAATTTCACTAGAGGAGAAACTAAAGCCATTAAAACTACCTCACCTTTAGAGACTAAAGTCCCACTAGGCTCTAACATAAGTAGATTCTTAGCATGAAGATATGTATCCATCTGCCCATCCTTATAGTCCCTTGTGGTGAAGTTATGATTACCATTCATGTTGTCCTCTTCTAATATCACCCCCCCTAAACTAAGTCATATAAAACCTAAAACTAGTTAGAGAACCCATCATTATATCTATCCACAAGAGTTCTCTTATGAACTCTTATATTATTGTGTATGTTGATAGCAATTAAGACCAATTTATCAACAATAACTTCAAACATAGGAGCCTTCCATTTATCCACTTTAAGATCTAAACTAAAAGGGACATTAGTTGATCTAGATGACCTAAATCTAGGAAACCTCCTTTGTAAATACCCATAGCCATGAAATTTTTTACATTGAAATAACAATGTCTTGTATTCTATTTGTTGAATTCAAGAAGAAAATTCATGTATCAACTAAATGTGGTAATGGTTTATTTAAATAAAATTCAACATAGATTCAATCATAAGAAATTATCTTTCTCTGCTGGTATAGGAAAATTGTTTTAAGTTTTAAATGTTTGAAAAGAAATGAAATGAAAGATTTTAATAACATGCATGAGTCCAAAGAAGCCTATGGGAGCTACAAACTAGTACACACCCACAAAATAGACCCCAAAATGGTCTATTTCTCAATGTTGTTGATTAAATAATAACCAACACTTGTATTTTCCTATTACTCATGTAAAACATGGTAATGGACATCACTTTATTTCCTGTAGATGTTGTCCCTTTCTAGTTTACTATTTGATGCATATGTCTGCCTTTAGCGTACTATTAATTATCAGCCAACCTTATCATGCACACTCTAAGCATTGACTATTTAGAGTGTTCCTCTTAACTCAACATTTTTAGTGGGTCCCTCTTAACCCATTTTTTCGTCTCAGATTTGGCATTTTGTTTGACATTACAAAAGATTCTTTTTTTCCATTCTCATAGGAAGAACAATTTTTTTTTATTCCTCCTTTTCCCACGATTTCCATCGCTTTGAAATAATACAATACTCTGAGATTAATCACCTATTGATCATTGTTTTATATGCTTCTGGACATCCCAACAAAATGAAGAATCTTTTCAATAAGGCCTCCATGAACATTCACACTCTAGACATTCATTCTTTGCATCTTCATCTGCTTCTTCCCCATCTAGAACCTCCAGATTTGTCACATAGGAGAAATAAGAAATCAACTCAATAGAAAGCACAAAAAAAAACACCAAGACAAACAATCTATCTATTCCAAGAACTAAAGAGGGATTTTATAACAAGCCAAAAACCTCAGGTATTATCAATAGGACCCCAAACCTTTGACATTTTCCAAAAGGACCCAAAACCTTCAAACAAACTAATTGAGAAAAAACCAAGGATGGGAACTAGACCATCGAGACATAGATTTTATTAATAGAAAATACACTAAGGTTCCCCTAACCATCACAAAGAAATCTAAAACAACATCTTGTATCACCCAGAAGTAACTAACAAAAATATTGTCGAAATATCCTTATCAGCATATCTCCTCATCCCAATAGAAGATGAGGGACCTGCCTCAGTAAGAGTTTTAGAGGAGATTAGAGAAAAATAAGTAAACCAAATAGGTAACATCCATGCACCCACATTGCTAAAGTTGAGATAGAACCACATAGAGCATCCATCAATTTCTCTCCCAAAACAACTCCCCACCTCAATAGTAGAGGGGCCCAACTCTATAAGGAATAGGAGAGTGATCAACAAAAGAACAATGTACCAGTCCCACAACTCAATAATAAAAATAAACCCCACCTCAATAGGGGTAGGCTTCACCCCCATATATGCCATACATGAAGTAACTTGAAAATATATCCAGACAATAAAAGGAATCTGAAAATGAACTCTATGGAAAGACCCTAGCCAATAACACAACACAGATAAGAGGAGCCCTTCATATATACTAGGATTCATTTGGAAATGAAAAATAAAGAAACCAATAAAATTTTCACCACTAACCAACTCTATACCACTATCAATAGAAACCAAAGACCTCCACCCCTCAACAGAGATCATAAGGGTCTCAACCAAGTCATTCTCAATACCATAAGGCTTCACAAAGAAGTTCAGTCCTGAGAAAAAAATCTCCATGAAAAGACGATTCAAAAGGTTGGATTAAATAGACATATTAGAAACAAGCTTCTCATGCTCAAAACGTGGCTCCCCCACACGCAACGCCAAGTAAGGGCTTTCACCCACCCAACACAAAAGATACAATAGAAAAAATAAAACATACACTAGCCCCATGAGAACCAAACCAAAATGATATATACATAGAGAAAAGAGAATTAGAAGGAAACTAACCACTCATTTGTCTTCCCTAATAGGGCATGAATATGGCCAAGATACCCGCTCCACATGATCAGAGCACCCAAACTCTTTGGACATATGAAAACCACTACATCTACAAGCTTGAACCAGAGATGGAAAAATACAAGACCACACCAAACCCTAGTCCCACTGTCTTCCCCACACATCTTCTCCACAAACCCAAACTCATTCATGTCATTGCAATTGTCAACGAAATAACACCCAAAGTGGAAAGAAGAGAAGGTAGGACCAGATATGTAGGTGTCAATTACACCATTAGGAGGAGGACCATATGCTCTCTCTGCCTTTCAATGGTTATGGCAAACATGGGTAGATAAACAAACATTCATTGTAGAAAATCTAGTAATGCTCTAGAGGGAAGAAAGCACATCAAATTCACAGATGAAATGCATTCAAACTTCAAAAACAAAATAAAAAATAGGATACACATAGAACAACCTAATAGGAGATCATGAATAAGAAGGGAAAGTGTTAGGGAGAAGAGGAGATCCTCCCCTGAAGCCACCGCATCACACATCTTCCATGACTTCCATTCCAAAGCATAATCTCTATTTGCATTAAAATACTCTTGAGGAAGTAAGGGAAACCGATGGGGAACTAGGTTATCATTGTCTTCCTCTGAGTCTCCTTCCTCATCTACACTTTTAGAAACCCTAATGCCTCTACTCCTGCTCTCCATAATACATATTGCAAAGATATTATGTCCGTCTAGTAATAATATATATATATATATAGTATTTAAAAAGCTCTAGTATTAATTAAATTATGTATAATTAATATTAAAATTAATTAATATTGTTTTACAACCATTTTTAATATTAATTTATATAGAATTAATGTTCACTTCTAATTTTTTCCCGTTGGCTCAAACCCTAGAACTAGAGAATCATGAACCCCAAGCCACTCTGACTAGAGACCCCCTCACTAGAAATTTGGGCAGATTTGTCCAAATATGGAGAAGGAAACAAATACAGTAAAATCAAGATTTGTCTACCCACAAACATGAGCAGGATGGAAATTCTTTGACCTCTATTACGGTCCCTGAGCACATGATTCATCATCATATTAGTTTCCTCTGAAAGACAACGCTCATAGGTAAGTTTGCAAACTCCCTAGCCTTGTTTTCAGATATTATGTCTCAGGCCTTTAAAGCTTGCGGGGGGGGGGGGTTTGAAAGATATATTCATGCTTGATATGGAATCAAATTTCTTCATTGCTTTATTTTCTTCCAAGGAAGCCAGATATGCTACCCATAAGGAGAAAGGTTGGTTTTGTTTGGGTTCTAGTATGTTCACAATGATTTGGATGCCTAATTTTGTTCCAGACCCGAAGATGTGTCATTTGTTTCCCCACTTGATTTTTCTACCTCTTTAACCACTGGAGTATAGACACCTAGACATTATTGAGGTTTTAGCAAACTAGGTTGGAATATTTATAAGGTACTCAGGTCCAAATCTTGGTCCAAATCTTGGTTGTACAGGGACCAAATGCTCTTCACAAAATTTAGAATAAATTAGGACATTTTTATATTTACTATTAGTGGCCACTGGTATTGAATGTTTAAGTATGCAAGGACCATGCATCCGATCGAGATTTATGCTCTGTATTAGGAAATAAAGGGGAAGTCAACAGTTAAGGCCTTGACCAGGGCTTAGAACTAGCTTTGTCCATATCTTAGGAAAGAAATCTAAGAGTTAATATCATATTCCACTGCTTTAAGATGTTTAGTTTCTTTTCTTTTCTTTCCCAATATTTATGGCTCTTCAAAAAATCATAATAGAGCTATCACTCACCTAAGATATTAGGGTGTATAGAATAAATCCATTCTACTATCTCTCAATAGCATTTTAAGTTCACTAATCAAGTGTCGTATGATAATAAGACTACCGGTGAAAAAATCAGGGAGGTAGCAGATGATTTGAGTACTGACCAGACTATAGAAATAAATTATGAAATTGTTGAGGAGGACAAAGGGATTTTGATTGACATTGGTGAGCTGCACCAAGAGCCATTGCTAGTGAATAATGCCGATGGGAAGAGGAGAAATGATTCAGCTCTTTTTAGCCTCTTTGGTCTTGAAAACATAGTTCCCCGTATTGGGGACTTATAGAAGAATCACTTAGGTGATATAGAAAAAGTTGAAAAGTCTTCGAGTGGTGTTCAATATTGAAAGTATGGATACAGACTTAATATTGGACTCCCTAATGTTGTAAGTAGTTGAAGGTAAGCTTAATGGAGTAGAATGTGGATTTTATCCTCCCTAGGAGGACCCTAAAATAGGAGACCAGGACCACATATTAAACGAGGAAGGGTTTACAGATGAAGGTAGTCCAGTAGAGTCAAAAGTTACATGCTCAATTTTTCAATCTGAATTGGACACCACTAAAATTACAAAGATTGTTTCCAAAAAGAGGCCAAGGGGATGACCCTTAAAGGTGTCTAAATTAAGGAGTATATTTCCATAGGCACCCAATTAACTTTAAATTTTTATAGAACTCCAAGGAAATAGAAGGAAGAGGCCCCTATTAAGATCTCAAAACAACTATTTGGAAGTACGAGAGGGACTGTCTCTCTGAAGGAAGTATGAGGATTATATCATGGAGTGTTAGAATCTTGAATGCCTCTAACAAAGCTTGCCTCATCAAAGACTATATTATTGTGGGGGGGGGTGGCAGCGTTGATGTTTCTTCAAGAGACAAAGCTCTTTTAAGAAGAAGGGAACAAACTCTTTTGATGATGGAAGAATTGGGGTTTCCTTCAATCACCATCGAAAGGTGCATCAGAAGGGATTTCTATTCTTTGGAACATAAAAAAGTGTCAAATATCAATATTTTCAAAGAACATGAACTAGCTGGCTGTGGAAGTAACAATTGTTTCTATCTCTCTTATTCTAATCAATGTATATTGTCCTATTTCAATGGTAGGTAAGCAGAGCGTTTGGTTTTCTCTCTTGCAGCTAATGGCAGGGCTTTAGGGGAATAAAGTTATACTGGGATGGGATTTCAATGCCACTCTTGGTTCTCAAGATAAAATTGATTGAGGTTAGGGGGAATCCATTTCCCAAAGTAACAGATGATTTTTGGGACTTCATTGAAGGTAACCAGTTATTTGATTGTGTCCCTTCAAATGGAAAGATTTATTGGTCCAAGAAGCGGAAAGGTATGCAATTTGTTGGAGCTAGACTAGATAGATTTCTAGTGAACTTGATGTGGTTGCTTGAACATAGTTGTTGTTCATCCTCTATTCTTACCTTAACTATATCGGACCATCTAGTAGTCATTGCAGAAATTAAGCTTGATCTATCCACCTTCAGACCACGTCCATACTTCAAAATAGAGAAAATGTGTTTTACATACCCTAACTTCCTAGCACTGGTGCAAACATGGTGGTCTCAAGCCCCATTTGTGGCAGGATTGTCTATGTACAAACTTTCTAAAAAGCTAGCTTTCATGAAAATGAGAATCAAAGAATGGAATAAACTATCTTTTGGGAATATCTTCAAGTAGAAATAAGATCCCCAAAGGAAACTAGAGGATATCAATGAGTTCATTTTGAATTAAGGTTTGACTCCAAAAGTATATGAGAACCACAAATTATTCACCCAAAAATTAGAGGAAGTGTTACTCAGAGAGGAAATATATTGGAGGCAAAGATCCAGGGAGTTGTTGTTAAGAGAGGAGGACATGAATACCATTTTTTTCCACATGTCAGCTAAAGTAAAAAGACACAAAAATTCAATTTTCCAAATTAAGGATGGGAATGGCCATACTCTTTCCAAGGAAAAGGATATAAAATTGGAAGTGGTTAGATTTTACTCTGACCTCTTATCACCGGAGACTGACCTAATTCCTTTCCAGGTTCCCAAAATTATAAATTGTATCCTTAATATTGTCTTAGATATGGATAACAAGGATTTGATGGCTCGATTTTCCTTGGAAGATGTGAGGTCCTTGGTTTTTTTTGTGAATGGAGACAAGGCACCAGGGTGAGACTGCTTGACTCCTTTATATTTTGAGAAATATTGGGAGTTCATGGGAAATGACATTCTTAAGGAAGTTGAAGAATCAAGAAGACATGCATGTATGTTCAAGCAGTTTAATAACATGGTGATTACTCTTATCCCCAAGATTCAACATCCCTCTTCCTTTTTAGAGTTTCAACCAATCTCCTTATGCAAATCTATTTACAAAATATTTTCAGAGACAATGGCTATCCAGTTAGGAAATCTGATTCCTAAAATCATCTCAGAACAACAAGGTGGTTTTATTCCTGGGAAAGGCACCGTAGAAGGGGCTCTAATAGACCATGAAGTGATACATTCCATTGAGGAAGAAGGTTTTCTGACAATGATCCTTAAATTGGATATGACTAAAGCATATGACAATGTCGACTGGAAATTTCTAAGCGTAGTTATGGACAAAATAGGCTTTGAAAAAATGGATCAAATGTATCATGTCTTGCATTTTGAGAGAAAATTTCTCTGTTATTTTTAATGTAACTCCATATGGTTAATTCTCTTCATCTCAAGGGGTTCAACAGGGGGATTCCCTATCTCCCTTTCTCTTTATTATTCTAGTTGAAGGGCTTAATAGACTTATTTCCTATGAAAGATCTTTGGGCTTGTGGAAAGTTCTTTGTATCAGACAATCTCATTTAACAATCTCACATACTCTTTTTGCAGAGGAATGCTTATTATTTGGAAAATGGAATGTAAAGGAAGCAAGAGCTATAAAGAATACACTATCACAATATTGTGTGGCTTCAGGGAAAAAATTAAATGTGGTCAAATCTAAAATCTTTCTTTTTAATATTGAACACAAAGCTTGTGAAGTTATTCAACAGATCTTTGGGTTTTTAGTTGCACTAACCCCATGTAAATACCTTGGAATCCCTTTCTTTCAAGGAAAGGCTAAAATTGCATTTTGGGATGGATTCTTGTCCAATATTAAAGAAATAATTGCATCTTGGAAAGCAAGGTGACTCTCTTTGGTAGGCAGAATCTTATTGGCCAAATCTGTCCTCAGCTCCATCCCTAGCTATATTATGAAATTTATCCTTGCTCCTCTGGGGGTGATGAAAAGTATGATGAAATTTTTGAGGAATTTCCTTTGGAAAAATAATTTGGATGACAAGAAAAAGTGGTGCAGGGGCACCTCTACATTTGATTATTATCAGAACATTGTTATATTTAAGTCATTGGGAATTTAATGGCATCGTGTAGTAAATTGCGTTTTAATATATCCAATGTATTCAAAAGGCCATTATATGTCATTTTCAATCAAAAGACTGAATGAAATGTAAATGGTTACGGGTAGATAAACAATTTTATAACCGTCAGTGTGTCTTTAAATGGACAATAATATGTAATCGCAAATATAGAGAAGAGAGTCGACAAAAGAGAATAGACTGAGGAGATAGAGTAGGGATCGTGAAAAGATCGGGCTCTCTGGCCTCCAGCCGAGAGCCATTCATATTTTGTATTCAGTTGAATCACATGTGTATTCAAAGTTGAATTTCAATGAAATGTATTTTAACAATCATTGGTGTTTCAGATTTCCTGAAGTTATTTGTTTTGTATCTCCTGCATTTTGGTTCTTAAGATCTAATTTAATGATCAGTGAATCTCGGTTTTGAGAATTCATTATTGATCGAGTTTATATGTTTCCCTGATATTGAGTATTGGTGTCTCATGTGAATAATGCAAACAGTGATTAAAATCAGGTTCCCTAAGTTATGACGAAACGGTACTTGCAAGAACTATTATATTAGTTTGAGTAGTTATTGATGACATTGAAACATTTCAATCATGAGATATTCTATATAGAGTCGCACTCAGTCCTTTATAACTTTCGAACCAGGCCATATTTTCTCGATCACTCCAGTGAAGTTATCCCAAACTAGGTTTTATCAAACATATTTAAAAATTGTGAAGATCCAACGATTATATTTAAATTTACAGTCTCTGTACCAAGACTGAAATTGACTGTCATAAAACAATAGATTAGAGGCAAAAGTTTTATTCAATCCTCACATCACAGTCACAACCCAAATTCTAAATTTATTCATGTGACAAAAATCCATATGCTTATCAAAATCTGAAATTCCATTCACCTGTAATGCATTTCAAACTATCAGTTTCGTTTCTTTTTGATGGAAGAAGCTTGATATCAAAAACCAACACCGTACATTATAATTGGGAATAATCTTCAATCAAACTGACAACAATATTCCCTTATCGGTTTTATTTCAACATTACTGTTGAAAGAGATGTCTCTTAGGCTCCTTGTGATATAACTGGACTTACCATTATTCAAAACCAATATCCCATCCCTGGCCCTAGATCATATCCCATGATCCTTTGGTAGACCTTCCTGTCCACCTCTTGCAGCTGAGCGAACCAGCACCATTCTGCAACCACGAACAACATAACAAGAATCCAGAACAAAATAACCATAATACTGCCTGGTGTAGATTCCATCTACACGCTCAGAATCTTCTGAGCTCTAATACCACTTGATGTAGAGGACATTGATGGTATTCTACAATCTTCATTTTCCAAATATCAATCTCTTCTAATCATTTATTAGTGGCAAAACACCAATCTTCACACTTCAACATTGAAACATTTCAATCATGAGATATTCTATATAGAGCCACACTCAGTCCTTTATAACTTTCGAACCAGGCCATATTTTCTCAATCACTCCGGTGAAGTTATCCCAAACTAGGTTTCGTCAAACATATTTAAAAATTGTGAAGATCCAACGGTTATATTTAAAGTCACAGTCTCTGTACCGAGACTGAAATTGACTGTCATAAAACAATAGATTAGAGGCAAAAGTTCTATTCAATCCTCACATCACAATCACAACCCAAATTCTAAATTTATTCATGTGACAAAAATCCATATGCTTATCAAAATCTGAAATTCCATTCACCTGTAATGCATTTCAAACTATCGGTTTCCTTTCTTTTTGATGGAAGAAGCTTGATATCAAAAACCAACACCGTACATTATAATTGGGAATAATCTTCAATCAAACCAACAACAATATTCCCTTATTGGTTTTATTTCAAAATTACTGTTGAAAGAGATGTCTCTTAGGCTCCTTGCGATATAACTGAACTTAGCATTATTCAAAACCAATATGAGAAAGTGTAACCATTTCTTTGAAAAACTGTTTCATACATAGAAACATTCAGGAATTTGTAATCGGGCTTTGAGTTGATTCTTTGCCACATAAAACCCAACACCATCATTCCAAATCGCGACTGACAAGATCCAACTAAAAATAAACAAAATGAACTTTGTTCCAATGTCATCAATAACTACTCAAAATAATATAATAGTTCTTGCAAGTACCATTTTGTCATAACTTAGGCAACCTGATTTTAATCACTGTTTGCATTATTCGCATGAGACACCAAGACTCAATATCAGGGAAACATATAAAATCGATCAATAATGAATTCTCAAAACCGAGATTCACCGATCATTAAATTAGATCTTAAGAACTGAAATGCAGGAGATACAAAACAAATAACTTCGCGAAATCTGAAACACAAATGATTGTTAAAATACATTTCATTGAAATTCAACTTTGAATACACATGTGATTCAACTGAATACAAAATATGAATGGCTCTCTGGCTGGAGGCCAGAGACCCTGATCTTTTCACGATCCCTACTCTATCTCCTCAGTCTATTCTCTTTTGTCGGTTCTCTTCTCTATATTTGCGATTACATATTATTGTCCATTTAAAGACACACTGACGGTTATAAAACTGTTTATCTACCCGTAACCGTTTACATTCCATTCGGTCTTTTGATTTCAAATGACATATAATGGCCTTTTGAATACAATGGATATATTAAAACACAATTTACTACACGATGCCATTAAATTCCCAATGACTTAAATATAACAATGTTCTGATAATAATCAAATGTAGAGGTGCCCCTGCACCAAAAAGGTTCCTCTGGCTTCCTGGAATTTTTTTGTAAACCTAAAGACAATGGGGTCTTAAGGTTCCATATAATCCTTGAAATAAATCATAGTGTAGGTGGAAATTTGTTATGGAAAATGTATGAGTGCCCACAGAGCCTATGGGCGAAGCTCATGAGAGTCAAATATCTTGATTTAGAAGCTCTGGCTAGAATTTTATCAATCAACAATCACCCTCTGGGTCAGTCATGTGGAATTTCATCATCGATAGCAGAGATATCATCCTTCCCCATTTATCTTGGGTAATCAACTCGAGAAATCAGGCTCTGTTCTGGCAAGATTCATGGAATATTTTTCCTTATCTATCAACTTTTCTAAATCTCTAGTAGGCTAGAATCATTTTGAAACAGTGTTGGGGTGAAAGTAGTTGCTTAATTTTCATACATAGATGGGAGAGTCAAATGGAAGGACATTTCTCTTTTACCCATTCCTATTGCTAAGAGACTGTTCCTAGCGGGTATCCTTAAATAGAGGTGCTTATCTATTAATGGTGAGCCAGATAGGTTGATCCACTCCAAAATTAATTCAGGAAAATAATCAGTTAAAGAGGGATATAAATATTTGGTCACAAGTTCTAACCCTTCCAATCCCATTCTTAATTTTTCTTGGCATAATGCAATTCGGCCCAAAATCGGGGTCTATTTATGGTTGGACATTCAAGACAAGATTTTATCCAGTACACATAGCATATTGGCATCACGAACACCTTCCCCTTCTTATTGTGTGGGAAGGTATTGGAGGATTCCAATCCTCTATTGAAAGGGTGTGATTTTTCTAAAGAAATTTGGAAACTGTCATTGAATAAACTTGGATTGCAAGGCCCCCTCTACATCAAACTAAATGGTATTCTTCAACAGTGGTCTTTACCACACCTTGAGTCTTTCTTTTCTATAATTTGGTGAGTAATTCCAGTTGCAGTTGTGTGGTGTTTATAGTGGGAGAGAGACAAGAATTTTTTTAGAAAACAGAGGTCCTATGTCGATTAGGTATGAATAGTGGTGGAGAAATATGTGTCAAAAATGGTTAATGCACATGTCTCTAAGGTTAAGTCACTTTTATATTCATTTTCATCCTTTGATAATGCTAAACTCAATAAGTAGAAACACATCGGTATTTCATTCAAAGGGATACTTATTGGGAAAATGCCTAAACAATAAGTAAGAAAATATATCAAATGGAGCCCCCGTGATTCTCACCACTATAAATTGAATTTTGATGCACCTATAAAGGTAATCAAGGAAAATCTGATGTGGGTTTTGTACTAAGGAGAGTGGATAAATATATCATGGTAGATTCCTATTGTAGGCTTCCAGATGGATCAAATAACATGGCCAAGGCTAGGGCTATCCTATGTTGGGTTAGAATGGAAATTTGTTTAGGAGTAAATGACTTACACATTGAAGGAGATTCCCTCCTCATTATATCCTCTTTATCCACCAAGTTCTTAGTAAATTGGAAACTTCAATACATTTTATAAGAAGTGGTTAAGCTCTTCCCACTGCTCTCATCATACACCATTTCACTTTGTTATAGGGAGGCCAATAGGTTTTCTGGATAGATCTCTAATTTTGGGGTAAATGGGGATGAGGTGGACTAGGAATTAGAGTATATGATGGTACAGTGGGACAAAGTGCCAATTAAAAGATGAATGTCACCCATAATGTGTGCTAGGGGCTTAAAGTGGTTAGGAGTAAGGGAGTTCAGCTTACGAATTTCCATAACATCTCAGTTGTGCGTAAAGATGACCCCTGTCAGTATTCTATAGTGAATCAAATGTCTAGAGGTAATTGACATCCATTTTAAATCTTGTTTATGTCACAATGCCGCATCATTGAAACTAGTGCTTGGCCCAAGTTACTTCTCTGTGTGAGAACTGTGGTTAGCACATGTCGTGGCTATCGACATTGAGGTGGAGCATATTGTGAAGGATGAAGTAAAAGTTCTACTTCCCTAGGCTACCTACTTACTTAGTGTAAAGGTAGGTTTTTTAGATTTGGTTGATCATTCATGCGGATAACGTTAATTTTGGTGTCTTTCCATATTTTATTCTAGTGATGAAATTCTATGCCGTAATGAGCTATTTAATATTTCTATTTTTGCATCCATTACTAGCAATTTTTCCCTTGTCTCCATTGTCGGTAGGGTTTATGTAGGTTCTCTTTATCGTAATCATGGATTATAGATGGCTAAACCTGAGGATTTATGTGAAAATGAAAGATTGGTAATTCCCATAATCAGGGCCCTACTTGGGTAGGCATATGAAGGTATCTTTCAAAGCACTCTCAGGAGATGTTTTGGAGGTGATTAGAAACATAATCAGCAATGAAATTTTTCTTCTTAGTGCCTTGAGGCCCATTTTCCACTTTCAGGTTGTTTCGGTTTTCTTGTGAAATTGGTAGGACATTATTCTATACTACAGAGTGTTTTTGAAAATGGTGACAAACCTGCTTAAACCAGAATTTGTTTTGGATGAGGAGCTCCACCTGACACTCAGAGGGTATTCTCTAAAGGGATCTAAAGCATGAATTGGGGGCCTTGTCAAATGACACAACCTTCTTATGTCAAATCTAGCTTATCAAGTTGGGCATTACATGGGGTGTGTTGACAAATATCACATTGTTTTGTCTGCTTCAAGCCATCAAGGTACCATATGCAAACAAACCAACTCTTCACAAAGAATAAATTGTGGCACCTTCTTCCTTCTTGGTACAACTTTATTCAAACCATAAGTCCCTTTAATTCTTTAAAGGAAAGTAATTCTGATGAAGAAACTGGTGACATGTACCTGATTGAATATTTGAATATGTTAAGTTGATCACCGAAATGTAGAAAGATAATACATTATATTAAATCAGTTAATGAATTGTATTGTCATTGATGTCAACTTGATAAAATCTGATCAGTTATATATAAAGTGTCAAAATACTTCATAGAATTAGAGAGATAAAGATTATTCTTTTAGTAATGCATAAAAGACTAGCATTCACTAAGTGATTACAAAGTCCTATGGCTAGTAGAATCTAATAGACAAAGAAACCCGAAAGCAAAGTCACAGTGATGCCCAAGCAAGAAAACTGACAAGCATTACCAATGAGAAGAATCATAAACATTAATGACAGCCAAAATTATAGTGTTACCCAACGGACAGACAACCCCAATAGAGAAGCCTGAGGAGAACTAATGTGTTGACTGAAGCTATGAAAGAGTTAAAACATCGAAAAGAACTAAAGTTCAGAAATGACAAAATACTTAGCTGGCAAGAGCTAAAGATAGACTTAACTAGTTGTTAACATTGTTTTCATCGACAAGTTAAAGCCAAAGATAAGTAAAATATTTAAATCTATTTTATCCAGTTGTCATGGAGAAATCTATGGGATAAAACTAAAGTAAAGATTTAAAGCAAGATTGGCTAAAATTTTGGATCATGCCAAAAACAAGAAATCAAGAAGTGAGAAATGGTGATATCATGTCTATAAAGAGACAATCTAATTTATCATGGATTGTGGGAGTGAATAGAGAAAGAGGATGTCAAAGAGAAACTGATGAAAAACAACTTCATATAGTCCTGATCAATCAAGTTGAGGAAAGAGCTAAAGATTTCTACAGACACTAAGCAACAAAGAAGCACAACATTACCCAGCATAAAGAAGTGGAGCAAAGGTATTGAAAAGATACATTGATTAGAAAGGTATTACCAACTTACAATAGATCTAAAAATCTGCAAGTCTAAGTTATATGTGTGAAAAGATCATTTACTATTTTAGTTTAACCATTGATTCAGAAAGTCTCTTAATAAAGAAAGACTTAACAATCCTTTCTATATTGAGATACATCCCAAGGAGTATCAAAAATTTTGATCTTGAAGATAAAATGAGATGCCAAATACCATTTGACAAACTACACTAGGTTTGGTCATAGAAGGTAGC
>MU225092.1:3790-26437 GCA_018584345.1 Thuja plicata
ACCTAAGAGGAACCGGCCTAGAATCCAGAGATTCATTCTCAACCCCATCAACGGGAATGTTTCCATGTTTCAACAGGATAGCTAGATTCCATATCAAGCTATTGGCGCAATCCTGATTGACAACAATACCAAATGGATGTTAATTCTGCATTCCTAAATGGAATACTTGAGGAAGAGGTATACATTGAGCAACCAGAAGGATTTGTTGATCCAGACAAGAGGAACATGGTATGTAGACTATACAAAGCCTTGTATAGATTGAAACAAGCACCCTGAACCTGGTATGAAAGACTTTATTCCTATCTCATACACATTGGATTTGTAAGAACTAGTGAAAACAATAATCTTTACTTGAAGGAAGATAATGATGCTAACATTTTTATTTCTGAAATATTTGTTGATGACATCATTTTTGGAGGCAATGATATGCTATGAAAATCATTTGCAAATGAAATGAGAAAAGAGTTTGAGATTTCTATGTTTTGAGAGAGCAAGTTATTTCTTGGTCTACAGATCATGCAACAAGATGAAGGCATTTTCATTACACAATCCAAATACATCAAGGAAGTGCTGAAAATATTCAAAATAGAAGATTTCAAGCCAGTTGGAACATTGATGGCAACTGGATGTAAGCTAACAAAGGAGGACAAGTCAATTTAGGTAAATTAGACTTTGTATAGATCAATGATTGGAAAACTCATGTATGTTGTACATACTAGACCAGATATTGCACATGCAGTAGGAATAGTTGAAATATTTTCTGCTAATCCCAGGGAATCACATATGACTATTGTAAAAAGAATCCTAAGATATCTAAAGAATACCAAGGAATATGGCTTATGGTATAGAAGAGAAGGAAAATTTGAACTTAAGGTCTTTACCAACGCTGATTGGGCTGGAAACATTGATGACTGAAAGAGAACAACTAGAGGAGCATTCTTTATGGGTGAAAGAATTGTCACATGGATCGGCAAGAAGCGAGGATGCATCTCTTAGTCTACTACAGAAGCAGAGTATGTTGCTGCTACTGCAAACTGGTCAAATATTACATGGATCAAATGGCTACTGGAAGGTATGCATATGAAAATTCTTGAACCAGTAATTATCTATTGTGTCAATACCAGTGCAATAAAAATTTCCAAGAATCTAGTCATGCATGCTAAGACAAAGCATATTGCTATCAAGTATCATTATTTAAGAGAACAAGTTCAATCAAAGGAGGTGATACTTGAGTATGTGCAATTAAAGGAACAATTAGCTGATATCTTCACCAAGCCACTGCCCAAGGATGCATTTGAGTACTTGAGAAAATGACTAGGGGTCAGACCCTTGTCTACTGGTGAGTAAGATGACTAGAAGGCTGCATCAGCCTACATATTATCATAATATCAGTCATGTTGATGCAAGCAAGAGATGGACTTCAAAGATATATCTATACACAACAAGGTATTTATCTACTCCAAGAACCAGAGTTTTTGTATTGCTGATGGATTGGGAAATTCAAGGAGTATATTATAGATAGAAAGGATTGTTTGGCATTAATGTCAAATTATTATTTGGAAATGTTGTCAAAGGGAGGGATTATATCCATTATCACATTAGAAAGAGATTATATCCATCATATTATCCAAAGGGAGAGATGTAACCAGAAAGGGAGAGATTATAGACAAGAGACATCAAAAGAAAAGAGAACCGTCAAAGGGAGAGAGTTTGACATAGGAAAAGAACACATCACATCAGAGGAAGAAATATTCTACATCTATCCAGTGAAGGGATTGAAGATAGAAAAAGAGCTGCAAGAATCAAATCTAATCTCACATAAGCTTACCAAGGACCAGATATTTGTATCGATTATAGTACATAAGATTGGTAGTTTGATGAACTTCAATTGTTATATTTCATATTGTATTAGTAATAATATAGTGTGATAATGTAATGTGTTTCCATCAATGCCAAAGGGAGAGATTGATGAGCTATAACTAATTGAATGTTTGAAGATGTTAAGTTGATGATCACCAAGATGTAGAAAGTTAATACAAGGCATTAAATCAGTTAATATATTTTATTGTCATTGATGTCAACTTGATATAATTTGTATGGTCATGTACATATTGCTAAGGAATTCAAAGAACCAGTGAATCAAAGGCTATGCTATTAGTAATGCATAAAATTTAAGTATTCACAAAGTGACTGTATACATCGACAGAGTGCACACTGATGGACAAAGTAAACCAACAAGAGCAAAGTCACAATGTTACCCGAAGACCAAAAGCACAGTATTACCGATGAGAAAAGTCTTAGTGTAACCCGATGGACAAAAGAACAGTGTAGCCTGACGGACAGAATTACAGTGTTGCCCGATGGATGGAGATTCAAAAGACAACTAAAGTCACACCAATAGAACAGTCAGTTATCACCGATGACTAACTAAAGTATTGACCGAAAGAACAGAGAGTTGAGCAATGACAAAATGCTTAGTTGTCAATAGCTAAATATAGACTTAACTATACTTATCATTGTTTTAATCGACAATATAAAGCCAGAGATAAGTAAAGGGTTTAAAGCTGCTTTGTTTAGTTTGCAAGAAGATCTCTATGAGATTAAACTAGATTTTTTCTTTAAATCTAATTGGTGAGAATTTTGGATCACGCCAAGATCAATAAAGTCATGAAATGGTGAAATCATGTCTATATAAGAGATAAAATTATTCAATATGAATAAGGGGAATGACAAGAGAATAGATGCTAAAGAGATTCTGAAGGAGAAGAAATTCTTCATTCAGACTTGATCAATCAAGCTAAGGAAAGAGCTAAATTCTACAGACATCGAAAAACAGTGATACAACATCATAGAGCATAACAGTGTGGAGAAAAGGTATTGAATTGATAACATTGATCAGAAAGGTAATGCACTTACAATAGATCTAAAAATCTACAATTCTAGTTGTATATGTGAACAGATCAATTTATTGTTTTAGTTTAACCACTAAAGCATCAAGTCTCTTAACCGAGTAGGACTTAAAAGTCTTTTCTAATTGAGATACATACCAAGGAGTATCAAAAAAATTTATCATACAAAGTAGCATTGGATATGCCTGATACCTATTGATAGGCCAAGAGAGTGTTTGCTCAAGGATGGTAGTATTAGATCCTAGATATTTAAATCCTCTAACAAGGTCACACCTAAAAGTTTGTTTGTAACCTTTAACAGGGTTAGCTCTTCACTAAGCTCACTTCAGAAGAGTGAAATTTTTGGGTACCGATCCCAGTGGTTTTTCCCTTGACAGGGTTCCCATGTTAAAAATCCATGTGTTAATGTGTCTATGAGTCATTACTTTACTATTTTGCATTTCACATAAGTAAATATGGATTGATTAGTATACACTAGATATTTACTGTGTTTTGGTATATAGAAAGACTGCTTATCGGTAGACATACAGTAGAAGGTTTTACAAAGTATTTAGACAAGTAGTAATTTGATATAAGTATTTCAAGGCAATCATCTTATAAGACTGAATATAAATAGAGGCTTATAAATATGGTAATAAGTTTTAAGGGTTGGTTTAAGGATTAATTTTTGAGGCCACTGATTCACCCCCCCGCCCCCTCTTAGTTATTACTAACACTGAGCATAGATACCAGTCGATGAAACCCACTAAGCTTCCAAGAACAACCATCAAAACCCCATCAATGAAGCCATCCAAAACAAGTAACCGATCCTGAGCGATGAAACAACAAACCTTCAAGCGACCAAGCAAAGCATTTATCGAACACTTTACCGAGCAGTCTCCAACAAGCTACCAAACTAAAAAATATATATATTTGGTTGATATAGGATTTCCGAGAACCCAAGATACTCCTTCGTCAGACACCTAGGGTTAAACAAAGTGATTCTCCCAATCACGAGTCAGGTATAACCTAAATTGATTCCAACTTAGATTGAGAAATCCAAGATGATTCCTCAATTAGTTTGTTCTTCCACTTTACCAAATATTCCATGTAATCCTTTCCTCTTGTAGTTCTTCCAACTCTCTATTTCAAAATCTGCTCAACTTCTTCAGTATGTTTCTCAGGATAATCACTGGGTACTGTCACTTCTTCATTAGATTCTTGATAATCATACAAGTCTAAAATATTTAATATATGTGATATATCCATATCATTGGGTAATTTTACTTCATAAGCATTTCCATTGTCAAACCTTCTCAATATCTTGCAAGGACCAAATTTCTTCATCTTCAATTTACCATTATGTTCCAATAGGAAATCTGCCTTTCTTCAAATGAACTATAGCTGCATCACCAACTTCAAAAGTCTTATGTCTTCTTGATCTATCTGCACTATCCTTGTATTTATGATTACTTTTCTCCAATTTATGTTTAACCTCCTCATGCAATGTCTTTGTAAACTCAACAAATTTTTCACCTTCATCACTCCTCTTTTCTTCTCCAGCAATATCTCTTAAATATGATATACCTCTCAAATGTGTGCCATGAAAAATATCAAAAGGTGTATTTCTAGTACTTATATTTACTAAACTATTATATGCAAACTCTTCTTGTGCTAGATTCAAGTTCCAATTACTTGGTGTGTCTCCCACTAAGCATCTCAACAAGTAACCCAAACTTTGGTTTACAACCTTTGTTTGTCCATCAGTCTGTGGATGAAATGTAGAACTATACTTCAACTTGGTGTCCAACTTCTTCCAAAGTGTTCTCTAAAAATAGCTAACAAACTTACTGTCTTGGTCAGAGATGAAACTTCTCAGTAATCCATGCAATCTGACAATCTCCTTAAAGAGAAGATCTTTTATATGCACTGCATTTCATGTTTTTCTACATGGTATGAAATGTTTCATTTTGGAAAATCAAGCCACAAAACCAAATATAAAATCATTACCTCTTACTGTTCTCGGTAAGCCTAGAACAAAATCCGTGCTGATATCACTCCAAGGTTTCTCAGGAATAGAAATCGGTGTTTACAAACCAGTATTCTGACTTAATCCTTTTGTAACTTGAAAAACTTCACAAATTTTCACAAATTTATGAACATCTTTATACAACTGAGGCTAAAAATACATTTCCTTAAGTAAACTCAATGTCTTATCAATTCCAAAATTTCCAACCAAACCACTACTATGTTTTTCCTTTATCAAATTGATTCGCATTGATCCTCTCGGTAGACGTAGCTAAATACCTTTGAAAAACATATCTTCTGGAATGAAATAGTCTTCATAATTACTCTATTGATTGTGAATAGGTTCTCTACACATTATCCACATCTCAGAAAAATCAAGGTCATTTTCATACAAATGGTTTATATCATCAAAATGATGGAAGTGTTCCAAGGTGTGCTCACACAAACTCCTCTAGAACTCCACTTGTCCTAGTCTTATTAGGATCCTAAAATAAACACTATTATCTCCCAATTATTTTCTCCAATGGCCTAAGGCTTCACTAACTCAACACAGTGAGTTATACTTTTTGTGCTTCACCTTGAAAGACAACTATCACTAGTTTTGTCTCAATGCTTCACTCTTGCTTGAAGGATTCTAGGCATAAATCCTTCATCCCAACTTCACCAATGCTACAAGGGTAATGTCCACCATTTAAACACTCATTATGCACCCTTTTCACTCCAATATAATAGGTCTTCAAACCCAATTCAATCAAGTTCCAAATTCACTCCTTATAGGACCCGTTTAGGCCTAATTGACCAATTAGCCCTATCCAGAGGGTTTTTCTGGATTTCTTCCAAATTATTAAAAACAACCCCAAAAAATAACTAGGATCGTGATACCCTTTTTGAAGACCTAAAACATTTTCAAGGTCTAGGGTTCCCAAGTCATTCATACACCAGTGCCCTAAAATGTAGAGCTAATAGGGCTTTTTGGGTTCCTAAAATGCAGTT
The DNA here is from genome assembly GCA_018584345.1 of Thuja plicata. NCBI lineage: Eukaryota > Viridiplantae > Streptophyta > Pinopsida > Cupressales > Cupressaceae > Thuja > Thuja plicata. Next base: position 9,700 of record MU225092.1, read on the forward strand.
GACTGATTTCTATGCAGAAATATATCCAAATGTTTTTTTCAAGCTCTTATCTCTCAAATAGGGATCTATAGGACCCTAATGACACTAAAAATACACTTTCTTTAGACCTTTCACACACACCCTTTCTTCTGCATTCAACTTTCTCTCTTCCATACACCTAACCGGACTGACATAGCTTGCCTAGGGCATGGCTTCAAAAATAGAAAATCAGTTCTCCAAGCCTCCTAATTGAATATATACACTCTATAGAGGCTCCCCTAACATATTCATCCACCTTTTTTAGTTTCCCACGGTTGGATTCTAATGGGGAGCCTGAAATCAAAATCTACCTAAATTGGACCAGTAAACACTCTAAATCCTAAACAATTTCCTAAGACTATAAAATCAACTCTAATCTACTTTCTCACTAAATGAAACATTCTTGTATCTACTTCTACTTTAGGGATCCAACACTAGATTCAACCTTTCAATCCATTAACACACCATTAACATAAAAACAAGTTGACTGTACTCTCAAACTAGAAAACTCTACTTTCATTCACTTCAAAAACTTGCTTACAATATCCTTTGCCTCAGGAAATGAGCCACCCAGTATCTTAAGATGCCTCTCCCATGTTTTTAGGCCTTCAGCATTGATTTCCCACTCCTATAATGAAGGGAATCCAAAGTTGTCGAGTTGCATGCAATATTTGCAAAAAGTTGCAAATGTTGTCATGACAACTTTTGAGCATCTTTTGCATTTATGATGCCAACTAACTTCTAGGACCTCTAACCCATATAACTCGATGGATTAACATAAATAAGGCCTTTTTAGGCATCTTTCACACTTTTCTTAGGTCTAGGACACATTTAGACCACATTTCCCATTTTAGCCCTATTCTAAGGACTAAAAAGTTAGAAATCAAACTAACCTAAACTAGATTGGATTTAGTACTAACTACTAATCCATCTAGTCACACACATTTCAATACCTTCTAAGGTCAAAAGTAAAATCACTGACTTGGATAGAGTTAGTTACAAGCCAAAATTGACTAAGCATTGGGAGTTTGCATAGGTGCTCCTATACCATCCTCCCCAAATGAAAAGGCTTCAATCCACCCTTGGATTTAGGAAGGTGGGATCAATGCCCAACTTTTAGAACTCTGTCTCCTTTACCCAAGCTACATTTGCATCTATTTTTCCATTCCACTTCACCAAGTGTTCTTTGTATTCCTTCTTTCTTGTCTTATTGTAGACTCTGGAATCCAGTACGTGTTCTGCCTTCTTGATTGGTGTAGATGGCAAGTTGAGTTCCTCCACCTCATGTATGAATTTAGTCAAACTCTAATCTAGATCTAGGATTGGGCCTTTGTACAAAACTAATTCTACTACATTAAGCACTGGAGATAGACCCATATCCTCTGTAAGTTCCACCTTGTATGCACTTGTGCCATATTTGGCTAGTATAATACATGGGCCAATTCTTCTCATCTGTAGTTTATGTGGAACTCCTTCCTACAACCTTTCCTTGTTGAGGTGTACCATCACCAAATCCCCAATTTGGAATTGTACATCTATTTTCCTCTCATCCACTTTTCTCTTAAGCTTCTCTATATTTTCAATGAGTGTCTTCCTCACTGTTTCATGGACTTCTTGTATAGAATGTGCAAAGTAATCTGCATAGCCATTTCCCTTGGATCCATCCTTCATATCTTTGAGCTCAAATATGCCTCTTGGATGAAGACCATAAACTATTTCAAAAGGACTTTTACCAATAGTCCTATTCACTGTGTCATTATAAGCATACTCTGCTTGGCCAATGAGTTGGTCCCAAACTTGACCATACTCCTTAGATAAACATCTTAGGAGGTTTCCAAGACTCCTATTTACTACCTCAATTTGGCCATCAGTCTGAGGATGGTATGTAGATCCAAAAGATAAGTTAGTTCCTAGCTTCTTCCATAGAGTCTTCCAAAAATGACTCATAAACTTTGTGTCTCTTTTTGACACTATAATCAATGGAAAACCATGTATTCTAACTACCTCCTTGAAGAATAGGTGAGATATCTGATTGGCATCATGGATTGCCTTTTAGGGTACAAAGTATGTCATCTTACTAAATCTGTCCATAATAACATAAATGATATCCATTCCCTGTTTTGTCTTGGGAAATCCCACTACAAAATTCATGCTCAGACATTCCCATGGTCTGGTTGGAATGGGTAGAGGCTTGTATAGGCCTGCATTTGAAGATGTACCTTTTTCCTTTTGACAGATAACATAATTTTATACATATTTCTTAACATCTAAATTCATCTTGGGCCAAAAATAGAATCTCTAAACTATTTCTTGGGTCTTATTGAAACCAAAGTGTCCACTAAGAACACCATTGTGCTTCTCTTGAATAACATTTTCTCTTATGGACCCTCTAGGGACACACAATTGACTTCCTTTAAACAAAAGATCACTCTGCAAAGTATATTCAGATAATTGACTATGAAAGTGGTTCTTGTATTCTTGACATACCTTGTAGATGTTTGCAAAATCTCCATCTTCTGCATATAGATATTTGAAGCTCTCTAATCCCATGCTTTGCAAGTGTATCTCTTGTACTTTTAGGGCTCTTCTTCTTAAGGAATCTTCTACCTTATTCTACAATCCCTTCTTGTGCTTAACATTGAAGGTGTATGCTTGCAGGTATTCAACCCACTTCATATGCTTGTGACTAAGCTTATCTTGTGAGTTCAAGAAACTCAGTGCTTGGTTGTCTGAAAAGACTACAAACTCCTTTGGAAGAAAATAGTGCCTCCACTTCCTCAAATCTTGGACTAGATCATACATCTCTAGGTCATAATAATAGTATTTCTTCTCTACTTCACTTAGTTTCTGAGAGTGAAAGGCCACTGGTCTTCCCTCTTGACTCAAGACTGCACCAATGGCTACATTGCTGGCATCACATTCCACTATGAATAGTTTCTCAAAGCTTGGAAAAATCAAGATTGTTTGGGTAGAAATCTTCTTCTTTGACAAGTTAAACCCATGGCTAGTTTTTTCATTCCATACAAATTTAGTTTTCATCCCACCCTTGATAGTATCAACCATAGGAGCACAAATTGCACTAAATTGCTTTATAAAATTTCTATAGTACTATGCTAAGCCATGAAAACTTCTTACCTCAGTGGTTGTCCTTGGAGTAGGCCAATTGATGATGAATTACACCTTGCTAGGATCCATTTTTAGATTGCCTTGAGATAGTACAAACCCAAGGTACATTAGCTCTTGTTTCATGAACTCACATTTCTCCAAGTTGACCATCAACCTCTCTTCATGCAGCTTCTTGAAGACTTTTTGTATATGTCTATGGTGTTCTTCTCTTTTCTTTCTATAGATGAGTATATCATCCAAGTAGACTACCACAAATTTTCTTATGTAGTCTTTTAGGAATTAATTCATGAGTCTCATGAATGTGGATGGGGCATTGGATAACCCAAATGGCATGACAAGCCACTCATATAGTCCTTCTATGGTCTTGAAGGTTGTTTTCCATTCATCTCCCTCATTGACTCTAATTTGGTGGTATCCACTCTTCAAGTCAATCTTTGTGAAAAATTTGGCTTCACCTTGACAGTCCATTAGGTCTTCTATCCTAGGGATAGGGAAACTATACCTAATGGTTATTCTATTTATTTCTTTTGAGTAAGTACATAGCCTCCATGTTTCTCCATTTTTAGGGGATAAGACAGTGGGTATGACAAAAGGGATAATACTTTTCCTAATCAGACCTTGGCTTAGGAGTTCTTGAATTTGTCTAGCTATTTCCTCATTTTGTTGAGGAGTCATTTTATATGAAGCCTTATTGGGAAGGGTAGCTCCTAGAATGAAGTCTATTTTCTAGCTTACAATCCTCTTATTAGGTAGGGATGATGGTTATCCATCACTAACAATACCTTCATACTCCTGCAGCATCTCTTGCACTTCCTTTGGCAATTCCATCTTCTTGATTATCTTGTCTGCAACTTCTTCTTTTAGTTTCAACACAAGTGAAAAACCAACTCCTTCTCCTTCTTCTAAGGCTTCTAAGAACTCTTTCTCACTAATCATGAGAACATTGGGGCTAGATGATTTAATTTCTCCATCCTCCAATAGTGATTGTATTTTGATTGTCACATTGTCCTTCTTTAAACAGTATGAGTTTTTTTCTCCATCCTGCATTGCATGTCAGTCAAATTTCCATGGCCTACCTAGGAGTAGGTGACATGCATTCATAGGTAGCACATCACATAATAAATTTTCCTTATGCCTCCCAAATGAAAACTCCACCCAAGCTTGTTCATTGACAAGGACATGTTGTCCCTTGTTTAACCAGGTGACTTTATAAGGATTGGTGTGGGGTATCCTTTTCATTTTCAGCTTGATGACTGCCTCCTCTAACACTATGTTTTTAGTAGACCCTGATTCTATGATGAATCTACACACTTTTCCCATCATTTTTCATTTCACTCTAAATAGTGATCTCCTTTGACTAGGCTCTTCTTTCACTGGTTCCTTAGTCAAAGTTCTTCTCATCATTGAATTCCAACCTTCCTCTGACTCTAAGGGAATCTTTGGGTGTTTTCTTCCACCACTAGCCTCTTCTTGGACATAATTCACCCTTTTTTCACTTCCTTGAGAAGTAGTACCCTTCTCTAGACATTTGTATGCAGGATGTCCCATCTAGTTGTAGTGGTAATACTTCATGTTAGAAAATTAGTTACCCCTACCTTGGTTATTGTTTGTTCCTCTGCTACTAGATTTCCTTCCTCTATTTGAACTCCCTCTATTGGATTTTCCTTCTTTTTGTTCAAAAAATTTAGTCTCTCCTTGACTCTTTGGTTCTAAACTCCTTCCACTATATCCACCCCTTTGTCCTCTAGTGTCTCTTCCTTTACCTCTTTCTCTGTTAGTGCTAGAGTCTTATTTCTTTCTCAGCTTCTCTTCAAATTTTATATAAATTTGGTGGAACTTTTGAATGGTCTCTGGCGTTAAGAGACTCATCTCATCTTGTATGGTCCACTTAAGGCCATTAAGGTATCTTGCTACATTCACCTTCTCATCCTCTACAACTCTAGATCTCATGCAAATTCTCTAAAACTCTTCAGTATAGGATTTTACATCTAGGTCCTTTTGCCTTAAACCTTATCTTCTTTTATGCAGTTGGATTTCATAATCCTTGGGGATATAAGCATCTCTCATTTAAGCAACCATAGCTCTCCATGTGGCAAAGGGCTTCTCTCCTTCCTTCTCCCTCTCATCTTGGATGAATTTCCACCAAGTGAGTGCAAACCCTCTTAGTCTAGCTTTAGAAACTTTCACCTTTTGAGCCTCAGTGGTGCCATCACACTAAAAATGGTTTTCTAGTCCTTCTATCTAGTCTAGGACTATCTCTGGTTCCATCTTTTGAGTAAAGATAGGAACTCCTTCTAGTGCTTTACCACTCATATCCTTTGAAGCTTTCAAGAATGGCTCCTCATTAAGGACATGGTCAGCTTTGGGTACTTCATCATCTATGGAAATCTCCTTGTCTTTCCTTCAACCTTATCCTTCACTTCTTTTGGTTTCACATCAAATTCATCTACCTTTTTCTCTAATTGAGACAATCTGTCTCAGAAAATTCTATTCTCCACATATTGATAATCAATATTTTTAGCCAACTCTGCATTGGTCACCATTATGGATTCTCCTACTAACTCTTCTGGTTGGAACATTAACCGCAAGCCTGATCAACCTGGCTCTGATACCAATCTAATGGAAGTGTTCCAAGGTGTGCTCGCACAAACTCCTCTACACCTCCACTTGTCCTATTCTTCTTAGGATCCTAAAATCAACACTATCATCTCCCAAGTCTTTTTCTCAAATGGCCTAAGACTTCACTAACTCAAAACAGTGAGTTGTTTTTTTTGTGCTTCACCTTGAAAGACAACTATCACTAGTTTTGTCTCAATGCTTCACTCTTGCTTGAAGGATTCTAGGCATAAATCCTCCATCCCAAATTCACTAATGCTACAAGTATCATGTCCACCATTTGAACACTCATTCTACACCCTTTTAACTCTAATATAATAGGTCTTCAATCCCAATTCAATCACGTTCCAAATTCACTCCTTATAGGACCCTATTAGGCCTAATTGACCAATTAGCCCTATCTAGAGCATTTTTCTAGATTTCTTCCCAATTATTACAAACAACCCCAAAACATAACCTAGGATCCTAATACCCTTTTGGAAGATCTAAAATATTTTCAAGGTCTAGGGTTCCCAAGTCATATGTACACCAGTGTCTTGAAATGTAGGGCTAATAGGGCTTTTTGGGTTCCTAAAATGTAGTTGACTGATTGCTATGTAGAAATCTATCCAAATGGATTTCTCAAGCTCTTAGCTCTCAACTAGGGATCTATAGGACCCTAATAAATCTTAATCTACACTTGGTTGAGACCTTTCACACACACCCTTGCTTCTGCATTCAACTTTCTCTCTTCCATACACCTAACCGAATAGGCATAGCTCACCTAGGGAATGACTAAAAAAATACAAAATTGGTTCTCCAAGCCTCCTAATTGAATATATACATTGTATAGAGGCTCCCCTAACATATTCATCCACATTTTTTAGTTTCCCACGGTTGTATTCTATGGGGAGCCATGAAACCAAAATCCACCTAAACTGGACCCGTAAACACTCTAAATCCTAAACAATTTCCTAAGAATATCAAATCAACTCTAATCTACTTTCTCACCAAATGAAAATTTCTTGTATCTACTTCTACTTCAGGGATCCAACACCAGATTCAACCTTTCAATCCATTAACACACCATTAACATAAAATTAAGTCGACTGTACTATCAAACTAGAACACTCTTCTTTCATTCACTTCAAAAACTTGTTTACAATATCCTCTGCCTCAGGAAATGAGCCAAAAATTATCTTAAGATGCCTCTCCCATATTTTTAGGCCTTCAGCATTAATTTCCCACTCCTAGAATGAAGGTTATCCAAAGTTGTCAAGTTGCATGCAACATTTGCAAATGTTGTCATGACAACTTTTGAGCATCTTTTGCATTTATGATGCCAACTAACTTATAGGACCTCTAACCCATATAACTCAATGGATTAACATAATTAAGGCATTTTTAGGAATTTTTCATACTTGGCTTAGTTCTAGGACATATTTAGACCACATTTCCTATTTTAGGCCTATTCTAAGGACTAAAAACTTAGAAATCAAACTAACCTAAACTAGATTGGATTTAGTACTAACTACTAATCCATCTAGTCACACACATTACAAGACCTTCTAAGGTCAAAATTAAAATCACTAACTTGGCTAGAGTTAGTTACAAGAAAAAATTGACTAAGCATTGGGAGTTTTCCTAGGTGCTCCTGCACCACAAAACCAAGAACCTCAATTCTCATTTCAGTCAACAAATATCTTCTTTTGCTCAATGCATCAACAACTCAGTTAGAAATTCCACTCTTATGTTTTATCACAAATGTGAAATTCTGCAAATACTATACCCATTCCATATGTCTTTTATTTAAATTATTCTAACTACCCAAATAGTGTAAAGCCTTATGATCAATATATAACACAAATTCACTTTGCATCAAATAATGTCTCCATTTCTTCAAAGCTTGAACAATAGCATAGAATTCCTTATCATAGACACAATATTTCCTTTAGCATCATTCAACTTTTCACTAAATAAAGCAACATGTTTATCTTCGTGATTCATCACAACTCCTATTGCACTTCCACATGCATCACATTCAACTTGAAATACCATTTTAAAACTAGGTAAGGCTAACACAGGTAATTCAGCAACCTTTTGTTTCAAAGTCTCAAAACTCTTATCAGCTCCATGTGCCCATTTGAATTCTATGTTGTCTCCCCTCATTGTCTCAGTCATAGCATTACAAATAGAACTGAAGTTTGTGATGAACTTCCTATAAAAACTTTCCAATCCATGAAATGATCTTACCTCACCAACATTCTCAGGTGCAGGCCAACTAAGTATAGCTTCAAATTTCTCAGGATCCATCTTCAAACCATCAACTCAAATCACAAAACCTAAATAAACAATTCTTCTTTCATGAAGGAAAGATTTTTCAAATTTATCAGCAACTTTTCCTCTTTCAATCTCTACAATACTTGTCTTATATGCATCAAATGATCTTCTCTAGTCTTACTAAATATTAGAATATCATCCAAGTATACAACCCCACATTTATTTAGAAATTTCTTCAAAACCTCATTCATCAACCTCATAAATGTACTTGGTGCATTAGTTAAACCAAAGGGCATAACCAACCACTCATACAAACCTTATTTTATCTTGAAAGTAGTCTTCCATTCATCACCTTCTCTATTTTTTCTCTAATGATATCCACTCTTTAAATATATTTTGGTAAAATATTTTTCTCCACTCAAAAAATCCATTATATCATCCATCCTTGGTATAGGTAATCTATTCTTAACTATTATCTTGTTGATTGCTCTTGAATCAGTATACATTCACCATTCTCCATTCTTCTTAGGTGCTAAAACTGTTGGTACTGCACATGGACTCAAGCTTTCTCTGATCAAACCCTTGTTCAATAACTCATGAACTTGTCGGTTGAGTTCTTCATTCTCAGTTGGTATGAAGCGGTGTGGTGCCTTGTTTGGAAAAATTGCTCTAAGAATCAGATCCATACAATGACTAATATCTCTCATCAGTGGAAAACCATCAGGTACATTATCTAAAATGATCTCCTTGTACTCAGTGAGAAATTTCTCAACTTCTATAGGAACTTTATCTTCTGTGTTCTTACTTGGTTTGTTAGGAATCAAAGTATAATAGATATCATAATATCACACAACACCTTATCATAAAAATTTCCAATCTTCAGATTCACAAAACATTGTTCACTCACCATTAATGTATGCTCATCCTTGATCCATGAAATCTGATAGGGATTTAGGTGTTTCATTCTTTCTAACTACAATTTGGTAGTCGTCTCCTCAAATTCTAGATTCTCTGAGCTCCCACTATCAATAATTACCTTCCAAAATTTTTCTGCAATTCTGCATTTTATCTTGAACAAAATTATCCTTACAGGATCTTGCTTATCATTCTCACTCCATAATATTTGTCTGACCATCAATTTTATTTCGTTTTCAATTTCATTCAGTGAATCTTCTTCCACCAAATCATTTCTTCCACTACCAAATTTCTTTCTTGCATGTGTACGCTCAAAATATCTATGTCCTTCTTCACCATAATTGTAACAAGTTCCTTGGAACCCTCTTCTGCTATAACCACCTCGATAAGAATTACCTCTACCTCTGAATGAATTTCCACCTTTCCACTTGGTCTTACCCTTGTCTTTATGTGTGTCTGTATTTATCTTGTCCTGATCATATCTATTGTTTTCACCATAAGATCTACCTCTTCCTCTAGGGAATTTACCACCTCTTCCTCTTTTTCTTTGTTCATATCTTTTGTTCAATTTCTCCTCATCTTTTAGGGAAAACTGCTATGTCTCTTCAATACTATCCATCTTTACCAAGCTAATCTCATCTTGTACAAAACTTCTTAATCCATTCAGATATATTGTTATTCTTTCCACCTAATGTTCAGCATGTCTAGACCTGATGTCCAATCTGCAAAATTCCTCAGTGTAATCTTTTATCAAGCTATCTTTCTGGTTCAAACTTAGAATTATCCTAACTAGGTTTATCTGATAATTACAAGGTAGATACTTTCCATTCAAATTTTTTATCATCTTATCCCATACCTTGATCTTGTCTTTACCCTTCTTCTTTTGATCCAATTACAGATTCTCCCAGCACAAGAATGCATGACCTTTCAACTTTGTACTTGAAATCTTCACCTTTTTATCCTCTGAAACATTCTCATACTCAAACTATTTTTCCATCTCGGTTATCCATTCTATAAATTCATTCAATTCCAACTTTCCACTATACTCAAGAGGATTAAACTAAGGTGTGGACTTCAAACTTGTCAATGCTCACAAAAATATCTCCTCTTCCTGATCCATCACAGGTGCAAGTGCGACTTCTCCTTGTACTTCTTCAACTTCATCATCACTAACATCCTCAAGATGTATTTCTCAGCACTGGGTTGTCTCAACAACTTCTAATCTTACACGAATCAATCTTAGCATATCAACTAGACTTGGATCTGCATTTCTTTTCCCAAAAACCATCTTGAAACCCTTTGCAATTGTAGGTAAGATCACAATCTTCTACCCTACAAAAAATATCAATAGGATTCACAATAAGGAACCTCATATATCACCTTCACTCTGATAGCACGTGATGCAAGGAGGGTATGGACAACTAGGGCCAAAGGCACTCCCAGCTATCCAAATTAACTTGCAGAATAACACGGTATGCAAAAACACAAAATGTGAGAGAAAGAAAGAAGAATATTCTTATTATTTGATTAAAAATCATCCATGTCAGGTTGTAAGGCCTTCCTAGTTTTGTCCATATACATTCAGATCTTTATATAATAATCTTCATATATGTGAGGTCATAGACCTACAATCCAAATCTTCTATCTAAATTCTTCCCCAAAAATGGTTTCCCTAAATCTAAGAAAAAAAACTAAATATATACACAAGACCACAAAAGAGGTCAGCACCAAAGATCCTAAAGATCAAACATAAGAAACAGAAAATACCTAGATTTAGGTCCACATACGTCCCATTGAGAGACCCAAACATTAATTACACTACAAAAATTAAATATATATGGTGGCCAGAAGATCCAACATCAAGAAACCAACTCGGTGAGAAAGACTACCGAGAATAGAGACTAGTACGTAAAAACTACCAAGCATCCAAGAACAACCACTGAGACCTCATTGGTGAAACCAGCCCAAAAAAGTAACTGAGCCCAAGCAGTGAAACAAAAAACCTTCAATCGACCAAGAAAAGCAGTAACCAAGCACATTACCGAGCAGTCTTCAACAAGCTACTAAGCCAAAACAAACATATTTTTGGTTGATATAGGATTTCCAAGAACCCAAGATTATCCTGCACCAAATTAGATACTGGAAGACCTTCTAAGAATTTGTTGCATGGATCAAGAGTACAAGTGGGAGGACTCTTTTCATTTAGTTGATTTTGAATACAAAAACACATATCATGCATCCATCAAGATGGCTCCATTTGAAGCATTATATGGAAGGAGGTGTATAAATTCTATTAGCAAGGATAAGATAGAAGATAGGATAGTCCTTGATCTAGAGATACTTTCAAAAATTAAAGGGAGAGTTAAATTGATCAGAAAGAGGTTAGCAGAAGCTAATGATCAGAAAAAGAGATATGAAAATAAAAAGTGAACGTCTAGACACTTTGCAGTGGGAGAGAAATTACTCCTACGATTAAAACCTTAGAAAAGTGCCATCACATTTATAAAATTATCCAAGTTAATACCTAGATATGAAGGACCTTTTGAAGTCCTATAATTTGTCAACTCAATTGCTTATAAAGTTTCTCGACCTCCAACTCTTGCCCAATTGCATTAAAATTTTGATGTGTCATATGTTGCCATATCTGATGAAGTGATGGTAACAAATTTTTGGATATGTCATGATGTATATTTGACTACAGGATGATCAGATATTATGTTGTCATTGATTTCAACTATTGACTTTGTGTTCTTAGTGTGTTTCCAAGCATAGTTGTGTTGAATGAACTATTGTAGTGAGTTTCAATGGTTTCTGTCTTTATGGGAGACTTAGGTGTGTCTCTGGATGTATAATGCATGACCACTATTGTTGAAGTGATCTTATGTGGAAGTTTTTGTTGGTCCACTTAGAGAGGGGGGGTGACTCAGCCAAAATCAAATCTTAATTTTCAAAACTTAACTTACTGATTCACTCATTAGAACTGAATATAGTAATAATCGATTCACCAAAGAACTTAATAAATTAAACAACCATACATCTCAAATATTAAAATCAATCATTCAAACTCATTAACATCATATTTAACTTATTGGACACTATATTTAATGAGGAAACCCAATCTGGGAAAAACCTTTGTGGGAATTGTGACCCACAATAAAAATGTACCATTCTAAAGTACACTCTGTTAAGAGCTTATCCTGTTAAAGATTGCAAACATATTTTCTAAATGTGACCCTGTTAGGGGATTTACCTTAGATCTATTAAAACCTTTTCCCTATTATGAGTGGCTTTGTTAGAGGTCTTTAAACACTCTTTTCGAATGTCACCTACTTCTAGGATTTACAAATAGGATGGTTAAATCCACTCAGCTAGGATATTTATCTGTTACAAATACTAATAAGAAACATTATAAACTTTAATTTGTAAATATAGAAACTAAATTTTATTGTGTCAGATCCTTTATGCTCAATTGAATACTGACATCACATACTCCATTTATCTCTTTCTCGGACTTTAGATTCTTCAATCTTTATTTCTCTATTCTGCTTGATAAATGTTGTTCTTCAGCTTCTTCTTCTTCTCTTCAACTCGCTAGAATCTCTCTCTTTTTCTATTTTTTCTCAATCTTTATATAGACATATTTTTGCCTCTTAATCTCCTTAATTATATCTTCCATCATTTTTGCTTTATCTTTCAATCATCTTCTTCATAAATCTCAACTCGTTGAACCACTTCACTTTTACCTTGGAACTTGAACTTTTCTTGGAACTCACATAATCAGGTTTAACTGCTTGATCTTCTCCTTAGATCTTTTTCACATTCATATATCTTCTAAAAAACTTCATTTAATTCTTATCCTCATCCATCTCATCATTTCTTTGCATTAAATTTGATTTTATCATCATTTACAATCAATATCCTATACTCGGTAAACTTTCTTTGCAACTCGGTAACTGTCTTCATTCACTGGTTGGTGTCTAAATTATCTTTGGTGCTTGGTGCTTGGTGCTTGTCTTTCTTTCGATGCTCAATAACATAATAAAAATCAATAATCAATTAGTTGACATCAATGACAAAACAACAACTGATCTAACCATTTCTAAAATCATGATACTCAGTATCACTCAGTCTACATCATCTTCATCAGTTGATTAACAATCTCCCTCTTTGGAATTGATGGAAACTATTATAACTATGTTATATAAATTGATGATTGAAATACTCAAATACATAAATGGACTCCCTCTGAGTTGATATTTATGTTTCCACTTTGATCTATGATCTCTCAATCTAAATTTCCCTCTTGGATAAATCTTTTGATTCTTGCAACATACATTCTGATTCTCCTTCATGAGTAAATAGTATTAATTAATTGTCTCCCTATTTAATCAATATCTCCCTTAAGGATAAATGTCATCAATTCATTATCTCCCTCTTTGACAATAATACCAAAAATTCATACTCCTAAAAACTTGTTCCATTAGTGGATTATACATAACATGTACTCATAAAACATTACATACAAAAATTTCACAACTTTAGGAAACTCCTAAAGTGTGTCACACTATCATTAATTCAATAATAGATATTCTAATGAAATATAGAATTGATGCAGCATGCCTCATGCTTCGTAGTGAAAATTACAAAGGGGAAGAACCCCTAATTTACCTTTGAGATACTCAAAAGCATCTTTAGGTAGTTCTTTTGTAAAGATATTAGCCAATTGTTCCTTTGAATTGACATATTCCAATCTCACATTCTTCTCTTGAACTTGTTCTCTCAATTAGTGATACTTGATAGAAATGTGCTTGGTATTTTAATGCATAACCGGGTTCTTTGATATATTAATAGCACTTGTATTATCACAAAAAATAGTGACTAGATCTTTGATCTCTTCTTGAATACCTTCAATTAATTGTTTAATCCATACTATATTTGCACAATTCATAGTAGCAACAACATATTATGCCTCGGTAGTAGACTATGAAATGCAACTTTACTTCTTTCTTAGCCATGTGACCAATCTTTCACCTAGAAAGAATGCACCACCACTAGTAATTTTCTTTTCATCAATGTTTCCAGCCCAATCTGCATCAATGTAGACTTATAAATTAAAAGTACCTCCTTTCTTGTACAATAAATCAAATTCTTCATTTCCTTTCAAATATCTCAAAATTCTTTGTACTACACACATATGTGTTTCCTTAGGATTAGAAGAAAATCTTGCAGCAATCCCAACAACATGTGTTATATCAGGTATGTTGTGAACAACATATTGCAATTTACCAATCATGGGTCGGTAAAGAGTATTATCCACCTCTTGTGTCTCATCTTATTTTGATAATTTATACACAGTAACCATAGATGTTCCAACAGGCTTGGGATCTCTCATACCAAAGGTTTTGAGGATCTCTTTGATATACTTAGCTTGTGTAATATAGATCCCTTCAGTAACTTGTTGTATCTATAGACCTAGAAAGAACTTAATCTCTCCAATCATTGACATTTCAAGCTATTTTCTCATCTCATCAGAAAATCCTTTGTATAAGGTGTAATTACCTCCAAAAATAATATCATCAACAAAATATTCAGCAATCAAAACTTTGTTGTCACTGTCACACTTCAAGTAAACATTACGGTTGTCACTTGTTCTCTGAAATCCTATTTTGATTAGATAAGAGTGAAATCTCTCATACCATGCTTGGTGTGCTTTTTTCAAACCATATTAAGCTTTATGTAACTTACATACCTTTTTCTTATTAGTTTTATCAATGAATCCTTCAGGTTGCTCAGTGTATACTTCTTCGTCAAGTATCCCATAGAAATGCAAACTTAACATCCATTTGATATACCTTGAATCCTTTGTATGTAGCATAAGCCAGAAGTATTCTAACTCCTTCCAATCTAGAAACAGGTGCAAAATTCTCTCAATCATCAATGACTTCTTCTTCTGCATAACCTTTGCAAACCAATCTAGCTTTATTTCTGATAACTTCTCCATACTCTTCAATTTGTTTCTGAGATTCCATTTAGTACCAATAAAATTTTTGTCTTGAGGCCTGGCTACTAATGTCCATTTCTTGTTCTTCTCAATTTGATCATACCGTTCTTTCATTGCTTTCATCCAATCTTCATTATCTAGTGCTTCTTTAACTTTCTTTAGCTCAAATGTAGATATAAAACATGTATTGTCTCTTACCTTGCTTCTAGTCATCACTCCAGCATCCTTATTTCTAATAATATTGCTCAGGGAATGGTGTCTCCTCACATAATTTTCCAAAATAGGCTTGGTAGGACTCGGTCCTTTATCTTCAACATTCTATTGTAGAACTCCTGGTTCATCTTCCTCCTTGTTAGGTGCTCTCGATAAGGTATCAGGAACACCAGGTTGTACATATAAAAAAATTTCATAATCCTCAGGTTCCTTCTTTCTATCTTCATCATTCCTTTCTAAAAATTCATCAATTCTTACATTTTCACTTTCCACCACCTTGTTAGTAACTTTTTCCAAACATTTGTAAGCTTTACTCCTTGTGTAATATACTAAGAATATTCCTTGTTCTCCTTTTGAATCAAACTTTCCTTCTCTATATTCTTTCATAATATTACTTTTGCTTCCAAAAACTTAAAGTAACTGACATTAGGTCTGTGTTCATACCAAATTTCATAAGGTGTCTTTTTGTTACCTTTCTTCATTTGTACTTAGTTCAATGTGTAAACAGTAGTACTCACATCTTCTCTCCAAAAGTTATGTGAAATTCCTTTTTCAATCATCAGTGTCCTAGAATAGTAAAAACTAGATCGGTTTCTTCTCTCAACAATTTCATTCTATTGTGGTGTCCATGGTGCTGACAACTATCTCTTAATTCCATTTTCATTACAAAAAAATGTAAATTCATCAGAAGTAAACTCACCTCCTCTATCAGATCTCAGACATTTCAATTGTCTTCCAGATTATTTTTCATTTCTAGCCTTGTACCACTTAAACATTTGAAATGCATCAAATTTTTCTTTTAAAAACATTACAGACATCATTATAGAATAAGCATCCACAAACAAAATAAAATATTTGTATCCATAATAACTTTGAGTCCTCATGGATCCACATAAATCAATATGCACTAAATCCAAAATTCCTTGTGTAACATAAGTCTTTCTTGAAAAACAATATTTAGTCATCTTACTGTAGACCTTATGGCAAGACATGTTGTCAGTTTGTGTAAAAACACTTAGTCATTCATATTGTTATAGTGTTAACCGAGCCAGCATCTTGAAGTGTTAACCAAGATAAGAAGTTGCAATGTCAACCGAGTATGTGTGTGAAATAATCCACCTATTACCTGTGACACAACACTTCAATAGGTCATTGTGTTAGTAGAAAACATGGTTAGATGGGCACATAAAGCAACTAAAATTGATCTATTTCTTCCCAACTAAGAAGAGTATGATAAGCAACATAACAACCCTCAGATTATGCTACTATCAGTGACATATACGACTTAGCATGAAAGATTTGAGTTAAAACAAAGAAAGATATCTCCTAAACATGCATTCTAGCTCTAAAAAGCATGAAAAAAACAATGCATAAACATGAAATCTGAAATATGATAGAATCTATGTTTATTCAAACAACATATTAATGCATTTGATTCTAAAATTATGAGCTTATTTATGCTCAAAACACCTTCTATTTATAGAAGAATGAGGAGAGAGAGGGGGGACAAGGTGCATTAATGGAGTTGAAAAACTCATTAATGAAGTGTAAGAGGCATTAATGCCTTGGGCATTAATGAGGCATGGTGGA
>MU225092.1:30981-60641 GCA_018584345.1 Thuja plicata
ATATATATCTATATATATATATATATCTACATATATACATATATATATATACATATATATATATATATATATCATATTCTTTTTATTTCTCTAATGCGCTGATACTCTTTATGTAGACTTGTGCTATATTTTGATCAGTACCATGTTTGAGATATATATCTTGATGCAGTTGTTTCTGATTCTGACATGTTTCATGATGTCTCTTTGCTTTGGTAGGTTTGTTTGCACATGTGATATTTTGGTCATATGATGAGTTAGATTTAGATGATGACATCATTTATGCATTTTGATTTATCACTGATATAAATATGTTTCAAATGATTCTATGTGGATATGCAAATGTATGTTTTTGAGTTTTTCTTATGCATTTAAAATGTATGGATGAACTTAGGATGTAGAAATGAAATGCACAAATGCTTTGTTTTTGTATTTTTCTTCTGTCTCATTTTATGAATGCAAAATGTATGCTATGGATGTGCAACAATATTTAATATCAGTAATGTTAAAATGAGGTAATTAAATTGGTTTTTAGAAGAAAGAAAATAGAAATAATTTTTTTGCCCAAATTCCTTATGCTTTCTTTCACAAATGTATCATGCAATCTCTAAATGTAGCTATATGCAGACTCTTTAGGACTTGTCACTGATTTGCAGATATTGTAATCTTTTTATCATCATTGAGCACTTTTTAGAATGGATACCACCTGATAGTACAAACATCACTAATACCCACTGATATTATGAAATTATGAATACTATGTTTTATTGGAATGTCAGAAATAGACTTAGGCATCGAGGCATAGAAGCCAGGATGACAAGATAGTCACCTTCCTTTAAATATATCAGATTTTGTGTAAGGCAAGATATTGGACCCGCAATGACCTTTAAAATTCATATCTTTGGGTACATTATGCTTCGTATACCTTAGCGAGAATCTGAGTTAGAAAAAAAAAATGAAATCATTTCAAACTCACCATAGTTTACACATAACGAAGATCGAGATATATGCGGCTATCCACCGATATTGGCAGCTCTTACCATAAACATCTAAGTTAGGTGAAATTTATAGGATCATTTGAAACAATCACCATACGTAGAAAACCAAGAAAATGTTATGCCCCCTATCTTTTTGACTCTTTGTCTTTGCGCAGATGTCATGGAGTAACTCAGAAGACATAACAACTATCAATTGTGAATCAATCAAAGAAAACTCATAACTTCTTAGATGCCCCCAGTGAAAATATCATGGGTACATAAAAGATTCATAATCAAACCAAGATCAAACTATGTTTAAGGTATTATTAAGAAATACTATTGATTCATTTTTCATGCGCAGTAGAGATTCAACAATCAAGAGTTGGAATTCAAGAAATATGTGTTCCATGTCTGTGTACAATTTTATTCTTGTTTACAATCCAATGTAGGCTGTAGGAACACCATTCATGTTAGTGCAATGTTTGTGTCATCCTTGTGCCATGAAAGTAATAGTTTGGTGAAAGTATTAAGAAGCATGGTATCACAAGACAAACCAACCTATGACGACCTAGAAGATGTAACCTATCAGACTAGCAAAAATGCCCCCAGTGCAGGATGAATTGATCCTAAGATAGAAATACAGACAAATCCCAAGCACAAATAAGATAGTTGTGTAGGAAACAAAGTCAATGTTTTAGCACAGGTGTAATCGTGAAGGCTTAGTATCAGTAATGCATTGATAGATGGAGCATAGAACACAAGTGACACCTAATTGCCAGGTTTTCACCACTTGGCAAGACCTTTTCTTTCTTTTTTGCTACTAGGATGCCCATTTTACCAGATTCTCATAAATGTACTTTTATCTTTTTCAATTTTTTTCCTATTTTTTCTTTTTTGAATTTTTTTATAGTATTAAGGTGCCTGTTTACTAGGTTTTCACCAAGGATACCTATCTTTAGGACTTTTTTCCACTATTTTTGGCTTTCTTCAGGATCAATTTTTTGAATGTTTTTGGTATTTTCTAAGAACTATTTCAATGTATAGGATCTGCTAGCCAAACATCAAGCATAGAACTGCTTCAAATGTAGAGTATTGATAGGATCTGGAAGAACGTCTCCCTCAGGTGTAGCTAGTTGATAAGCTCCAGTTCCAAAAGTAGCAGTGATAACATAAGGTCCCAGCCAGTTAGGTTCAAATTTTCCCTTTTGTTCTTTTTTGGGCTGGTTCTTAGGATTCTCCTTTAAGATGAGATCCCCCACTTCAAATTTTTTTGGTTTGACCTTCTTGTTGTACCCTTTGGACATACGTGCTTGGTACACCTTCATATGATCAAACACCTGTTGCCTACGCTCATCAAATGGGTCAAAGAATTCACCCTATCGATGTCATATTGTTCATCAGTAACAAGACCTTATAAAGATATCCACAAAGATGGGATTTCAACCTCAATAGGTAGTACTTCTTTAGTGCCATAGACTAGATCAAATGGTGTGGCTCCAGTTGGCATTTTGATGCTTGTTCTGTAGGGACATAGTGCCAAATTCAGTTGTAGATGCCAATCTCTGCCAGAATTACAGTTTGGTGTAGGATTTTGAGAATATTCTTATTAGATGCCTTAGCTTGTCCATCACCTTGAGGGTAATAGATGG
Organism: Thuja plicata; assembly: GCA_018584345.1. Classification (NCBI taxonomy): domain Eukaryota; kingdom Viridiplantae; phylum Streptophyta; class Pinopsida; order Cupressales; family Cupressaceae; genus Thuja; species Thuja plicata. Next base: position 33,605 of record MU225092.1, read on the forward strand.
AGGAGCAGTGTTGAGTGATGTGGAACTATTCACAAAGGTCATCAATGTCTTGATTTTTAAATTGGCCCCCATTGTCGGTTACAATTGAAGAGGGTATCCCATACCTACAGATAATATAGTTCAAAATGAACATAGCCACCTATTTGACAGTGGATTTATTTAGCGGCACAACCTCAACCCACTTCGTAAAATAATCAGTGGCCGCAATGATGAAATTGTGTCCATTTGAAGAATTGGGATATATTTGTCCAACCAAGTCAAAGGCCCATTGCTGAAATGGCCAATGTGTAATGAAAGATATAAGTTCTCTGGCAGGAGCATGGATGAGAATTCCATGTGTTTGACATTTAAGATATGTTTTGGAAAATTGAATAGCATCTTTTTCCATGGTAGGCCAGTAATAGCCTACTTTGAGCAGTTTCTTTGCTAGTGAAAATTTGTTCGAATGTGATCCACATACACCTTCGTGGACTTCTTTTAACGCACGGTATGACTCTTCAAGTTCTAAACATATAAGAAGTGTATTGTCAAGACCTCATCAATATAAATTATTAGTTATGAGGACATAACATGATGCTATCCTAATCAGGGCTCTTTTCTCATTTTTGGATAGATTTTTGGGAATAGTTTGGTCAAATAGGTAAGCAATGATATTAGCATACCGAGATTGTTCTGGTGTGTTCAAAGCATAGATTAATTAGTATTCATGGGTATCAAAGGCAGGATAGGAGAGTTCTTCCACCAAGAAGTCATAGCAAAAATGATGCTCCTCCAGTTGTAACATATATGCCAATGTAGCCATAGCATCTATAGCTTTGCTCTCTATTCTAGGTATCTATTGGAATGTGTTGAAGATGAAGTACTTATTTAGGTCATCAACCAGTTGTTTGTAGGGTGTCAACTTCTCATCTTTCATCTGATAATCTCCATTGACTTGATTGATGATGAGCTGAGAGTCACCGTACACATGTAACTCTACAATCTTCCATTCCATGGCAAGCTTAAGACCACTTACCAATGCTTCATATTCAAAAAAAAAAATTGTGCATGGGAACATCAATTTGTAAGACTTGGGTATCTTGTAGCCTTGAGGATTTATGGATAGGACTCTTTCTCTAGAGCCTTGTTGTGTGAAAGAACCATCAAAGTACATTTTCCATGGGTACTCAGTTAAATGCATAATGGTCTCATCAGGAAATTCAATCTTTAAAGGCTCATCATATTGAAGTGTTGAATCAGCTAGTTGATCTGCAAGGACTTGTCCTTTAATATCCCTTCGGTCTACATACTCAATGTCAAATTCACTTAAAATGAGGACCCATTTTCTAGAGGCCCTATTAATTTTGTGTTTCTCAAAAGGTACTTCAAAGGATCAATCTTAGCAATGAGCCTTACTGTATGTGAGAGCATGTAGTGTCTCATTTTTTGTGATGTGAAGATGACTGCTAAGCATGCTTTCTCAATAATGTTGTAATTGAGCTCATAGGAGACTAGCATTCTACTAATGTAGTAGATATCTCTTTCTTTCTTTGTTTCATCCTCTTGCGCTAATAATACCCCTAATTATGTATTTGTAACTGAAATATACAGGAGTAATGGCTTTCCATGAATAAGTGCCATAAGAATAAGAGGAGTAGCTAGGTACCCTTTTAATTCTCTAAAGTTGGCTTCATAGTACTCATCCCATTTGAAGGTGACCCCCTTATGTAGTAACTTGGTAAAGGGTTGTGCCCTATTATCAAGTTGTGACATGAACCTCTTGATTGATTGAAGTCTCCCTTGGAATGTCCTCATTTGACTGATGTTGCATGGAGGAGTCATCTCTAGAATAGCTTTGACATTTGCAGGATCTACCTCAATTCCCTTTGCTGAGACAATAAACCCTAAGATTTTTCCTGATTGGACCCCAAAGCCACACTTCTTTGGATTGAGCCTGAGTTGAAATTTCTCCATTCGATCCAATATCTTTCATAAATCAGCAATATAAGTACTCCTTTCTTTGGATTTGGCTAAGGTGTCATCCATGTAATCCTCCATTTTTTTATGCATCATATCATGGAATATAATAGTCATTGCTCTTTTATATGTTGCACCGGCATTCTTTAACCCAAATGGCATGATGTTCCAGTAAAAGGTTCCCCATGCACATGTAAATGCAGTCTTCTCTTGATCATCAGGGGAAATTTTTATCTGATTATAGCCTAAGAAATGATCCATTAATGAATACATTTGGTAGCCTTCTATGAGGTCTATGATCATGTCAATGTTAGGTATTGGGAATTCATCCTTTGGACATTCCTTGTTTAAGTCTCTGAAGTCTGTATAGATCCTGATAGATTTATTGGATTTAGATATGGGGACTACAGTGGAGATCCATCTTGCATAGGTAATGACTCTGATAAATCAGCTTTTAAAAATTTCTCTAGCTCTACCTTTACTAGCAATGCAACATGAGGATGCATCTTTCTAAGTTTTTATTTTATGGGCTTGATCCTGGGAGCTATAGATAATTGGTGCATGATTAGATTAGGATCTAGTCTAGGCATATCCATATAAGACCATGAAAAGTTGATCTTCTTTTCCTTTAGGAACTCAGTGAATTGTACCTTTTCCTCTTCTGACAAAGATTGTGCTAGGTGTACTATTTAAGGATCTTTAATGGTGCCCAAATTAACCGGCTATGTTGGTTCTATCAAAACTGAAGACCTTTCCTGAAAGTGCTAGGGGAGGATATCAAGAATCTCATCCTTTGGCACCTCGAAGAGGTTTTCACCATCGAATACGTCTTTTTTTTTTTACTATTTTAGGATCTGACACTTCCACAACATGGTTTTCACCATCAGTTCCATTTTTCTTTTTATTTTCAATTTTTGACTAAGAAACTTGATATCCTCCTGTGACATGTTCACGCTCCTTGCATTGGTGGAAGAAGGATAGGGTTCACAAGCATTTAGATAGCAAGCCAAGGTGTAGTCATTGGGAAAGTTGAGGATAGGAGTAGGATCCATACTAATCCAATCAATTAGGTCTGGGTTTATCAAAGACAAGGAATCAGACTCTGGGAAGGACAACATCGCATTAGCATCATGACTATTAACTGACATGACATGTCCTGTTAAGTTAAATTCTTTGAGGTTTAGATCAATAAGAGCTAGATCATCATTAAAAGGTTTGTTGTTAGTTATATGCAGACCAAAATCTAGTGACTCATCAGTATAAATTTCATCATCATCTCTTTGTAAAAGGAGGCTTCTTTCTTGTCACCTCTTAAATTCCTCTAGACTTATGAGAACACCAGTCTCTCCATCAATGATTGGGGGAAGGAACTCTTCCTCTACCTCAGAAATATCAATTTTGTTGGGAGTAGTGTTAGAATGTTCATGAGGTGTAGAGGGAGCTGAAAACATGTGAATTATATCTATTTCAATGTCTTCTATGGTGACAGATAGCTCATCCCATTCATAATCATGAGAGTCAGTGATTTCGTCATCAGATCTATTTAAGTATTCATAAATAGCTATCTATAGATCAAAGTGTGGTAGATCAAGGACATGTGTGATTGTGACTAACTTCCCCCAGTTAGGATGTGACTCTGGCCATTGGGGTGTGCTCTCTATAGTTGTTGCTATCAATGGTACCTCTGGATCAACTATTTTTATGTCTCCTACCTCTTGAATAGGAGGTTGTGTTAACAAAGGGGTGTGAAGATCTTGTGTTACCTCAAAGCTTGGTACATAGCACTCTCCTTGATATTTGAGATTCTTTGTGCCAATATGTAATAATCTTTCATAAGGCCATGGTTCTAGCACTTTCTCATCTGTTTCATCACTCACTTTGTCAAAGATCGGATTATCTTTTGAAGCAGGTTTGTCAAATTCAGTATTAAAACCTAGTCCTATTTTGTCTCTAGTATTCCTGAAATGCATGTGTAGAGGTTCAATAATTCCTCTTCAAGTGTCTCTTAGAGGTCCTTTTCCTTTGTATCCCATTTTCTTGAGGAAATCCTATCCTTTAGCATACTATTATGGAGATACTTCTACATGTTTGACCTCAATTTCTGTCGATTCTCCTTTGTAAAGCCAGTCCAAGACTACCTATTCTTTTGTGATATCTAAAGAATATGTTGATGCCTTTACCATGCCAGTTGATTTGTGGATTTCTGGCTCTTTAGATGTAGTAGGTGTGAATGATGAGGAAGTTTTTCCATAGGATCTTGGTGATATGGGTAATTCTATTAGTGACGGAGTCAGGTCCATTTTATATTCTCCCATACCTATTTCTTCAAGTTTTAAGGTTTTGCTAAAACTCTTCATAACCATGTCCTTAGTGGTCCTAGGAGCAATCTCATCCATAGCCTCTCTGTTATGTGGAATCATACTACCTTCTTTGATAATGTTACAAGTATAATTAGCATCTGCAAGAATTGTCACTTCCACCCCATTATGTGGGAACTTGATACACTAGTGGTAAGTAGATGACACAACTTGCATTTCATGAATCCATGGTCTCCCAAATAGGATGTTGTGGGCTAGGGGTAGATCCATAACTTGACATATGACATTCCTTTAAATTAGTTTAACTCTGATGGGTAGAACAATAAGACCTTTAGAGGATCTTTCTTCCTCATCATAAGCTTTGATAGTTATTTTTCTTCTAGAGTCAATGGTCTATTTAGAGAGACCTAGTTTCTTGATTAGATTGAGTGTACAAATATTCAACCCTGTGCCTCCATCTATCAATACATGTCTAACATAAGATTTATGAATGAGGACTTCAATATGGAGGGGTTGATTATGTGGATGTGTCAAAGACTTATCATCCTCTTCAGAAAAGGAGAGGTAATGTGGCACTGAGATGTGATTGACCATCACTTGGAATTTGTCTATATCAAGGTCCTTTGGGACATTTGCGGCATGTAAGGCTTGTTCCAGGATTTTCCTATGCACTGTGGATATTTTAAGCAACTCAAAAATGAAAATTTTGGCAGAGGTTCATTGTAATTGCTCCACCAAGTCATAGTTTTCTGCAGGAATAGTTACCACATGTTTTGCCGCTAGTTTAGGGATAGTAACAATAGGAACCTTAGATGTTGATGCTGGTTTTGGGGAAGAATTGGATTCTTTGATTGTGACCTATGCTTGGCTCCGAGTCACCACATTTGATTGGAAGGAAACACCTTTGATTGTGAGCACATTAATTGATTCAGTTTTAATGTCTAGCATATTCATCACATTATCATTCTTGGAATAAGTGTACTTTACTTCATTACCTTTTCCTTTAGATGTTTTTCCTTTGTCATAATTAGGGAATGGTTTATTGAATGGTGTATGATCTTCATTGGTAGTGTGTCCCTCCACTTTGATCTTTCACCCTTCAATGAGGTCTTGACTAACATGTTTAAGTTTAAGATAATTTTTAGTCTTGTGTCCTTTATTCTTGTGAAAGATGTAGTAAGAATTATCATCCCACCACTTGGGTTTGACAGTTGGTTCCCATGGTTTAGAATTTGGGATTGTGAGAACTTTGTTGTCTAATAGTGTCTTTAGAATGGTCTTGAGAGTTTGTCCCAAAGGAGTGAATGTTCTTTGAGGTTTTGAATTCCATTGCCGACCCTTACTATTATCATTGTTTGCTTTGTGTATGGGGGTCGTTACATTGAAATATTTTCTTGCTTTCATACTGTTGGTTAGATTGAATACCTCAAGTTTAGGACCAACATTGGATGTGTCTACTACACCAATGTTGACAACATTTTTGTGTTGTTTCCACCATTTAGGTTTGGATTTGGAGTTGTTAGGTTTGTTTTCACTTTGAAGAGTGATCTCCCCCTTTTTGACCATAACTTATTCGATATAGAGGGAATTCTTGATCATCCTGTCGAAGCTAGGGGAATCTTGCATCTGCAATGTGTAGTTCAATTCTGGTATCAAGTCATTGACAAAGATTTCCATTTTTTTGGGTTTGGGAATGACTCTTGAATACCTTGCAAAGATTTTCCTCCACCTTTGTAGAAAGTGGGTAAAGGATTCGCCAATCTTCTATTTAGTGTTGCATAGATCCATCATAATCACGTCATGGTGGATATTATAGGAGTAATGTTGGATAAACTATTGTATTAACTCCTCAAAATTTTTAACCTTGGGTGTAATTTTTGAGAACCATTCCATGAGATTGCTTCCTCGACTTCCAGGAAACAGTCGCATGAGGTAAGTAGATTCATGCATGTACTCTATGCTAAGAGAACAAAACTCTCAAACATGGTCATGTGGATTGGTCTCTCATGTATACTTGTCATATTTTGGCCATGCCACATTGGGAGGAAATAGAACCATAGTGATACTTTTGTCGAAAGGAAATGGATAAATGGAGTCCACTGAGTACTTCATTTTGGGTTTAGCCTTCTCTTGCTTGAGAGTCGCAGGCTCTTTTTGCATTAAGGTAAGTTGTTTGGTGAGAATAGAAATAGGAGTAGGTATCTCTTTTTCTTTTAGTTGTTCCACATCATAATCCTTGGGTAATTTTACACCAGTGGATGCTAAATGGAGGAATTATTTCTCTTTATCCTCGTCAATCATGTTTTTTCAGTATTTTGTGGAACCTCTTGCTTTGTTTGAGTTTATCATACTCTTCTTTAGTGATGTCTTCCTCACTACCCGATTCAAATACAGGATGTTCAAATGTGGGTTCTTCTTTTCCATTGATATCTTCACACTTTTGACTTTTTCTATTGTCATATTATTCAAAAGTTGCACTCCATTCGCAAGTGTTTCTATCCATTTGTGGCGAGTTTAGATCGAGTAGGGAACTACGATATGTTTATCCCTGAAAGTTTAGTCATTTAGGAGGCACTTTTGATCATTTAGACATGTACTTGTTCCCTCTCTTGTATTAACCATGTATCTGTATCTAAACTTCATCAAAGTTTCCCAAGAGGGTCAGGCAATATCTCAAATCGTTCAAGTGAGTGTGCCTAGGTGGAAGTATCGTTTGAGTTTTGGTGGAAGAAAATGATTCCAGCGTCAAAGGTTTAGATTGCCCTGATAGTAAGCTAGGAACCAAGTTTTTTTAAAAAGTGGATAGACCACATGTATTGAGACGGATAACAAAAAAATGACTGAACATGCAAGGTAGATGTTTGAAAAAATTATTTTGGCACAATGACAGCGAGACCATAAAAGACAACAAGGGAAAACTAAAGAGCCAAAAGGGTATCCAAATCAACTGAGTTTTCCTGAGAAGCTATTCTACAAATGCCCACTGTCCTAGACTCGAGCTCCCAGATGTACACCTAGAAATACAGGATGCGAGCTACTGACAACCCTAGATGCGAGCTAGAATCCTAGATGTGATGATGTGTTAAAAATATGTGAGCCAGGATACTAGATGCGAGCCAAGATACCAAAAATGATCCAGGAAATCCTAGATGCAATTTTCTGATGTCTCTGTTAGATTTGATCAGTTTTTGAAAAATTCATCTTGGAAGTGCGTGAATTTTGTCTAATTGCAATTTTGCATTCTGAGACTTGTTAGTGAGTGAAAACACATGTGGAGACCCAGGATTGAAATTTGTTGCTTGTTTTGAAAGCATTATCTTTTTAGTGATCTTTCACTTACGTCAAGCATTGTTGCATTTTTAAAGGGTGAAAAAAGCACACATCTTATCCCTATTTTCTAGGTGGAGGATGAAAATCTTTGCTCATTGACTTAGGTACACACTCAAATGCTAATCATAATACAACCATCACCAAGCACGTAATGGCTCTAGTCATTATGTTGTATTAGCCAAATCCAAACGCAAGTGAGGACACGATATGATGAGTGTCTTGGGGAAATTAATTTTTGCTTTGCACAAGGATTATCACCCTTTCTGGGGTAAATTAGGAATTATTTCAGTTTAAATGTTGTTTATGATTGGGCAATCCATTCAAAACCATCCCCCATAGAATTGCACAAGGCAAAATTGAGGCGTATAGCCTTATGAGTACTTAAGTATATGTAGTCTTGCATGCAAGATTCAAGCGGCTCCACTCTACACATACCCAAGAATGTTCAAGGAATGATGTCAAAATTCCATGAATAAAACTGACTCCATCTTCTGAGTCTTTAGCCTATGAGGAAGCAATTATTTATAGTGAGTTGGAAGGGTTGGCGTAAAACCTGTCCTTACTTGGGTCCTTCTCGGGAGATTTTTTCCTCAACCGGAAGGCCCTCTACTATTAAATAAGTGTACAAAGGATTGGCAAGCATAGGAAATCTAGATTTTTGATTCCTTTGAAGAAGAAGAGCATTCTCTCCTAATCCATGTCATTTTCTCCCAAAATAGTTTCAAGAAAACAGTTTGTTCCCTCAAGAAATGTTGTGCTCAATTTAAGATGTTCCTATTTAATGGAAAACATAATACTTGAAAGTAAAGTTTGTTTTGTTCAATTATCCATAATTTTTAGATGAGCAGCTTGTTCAATTTTTGATCCCCAAAATTAGACATTGAGATTTTTTATTTAGCCCACAATTTTAGTGCTTTGATTTGTTCATTTACTAATCCAAAAGAAATTTAGTTTTTTTTGCTTGGTTAAGTTATCTCCAAATTCCTTTCAACTCATAAACTGATGTGTGAGTTTCTAATTTTCCTTACAAGGAAAAGAGCATAGTCCTCTAGTCAGTTTAGTAGAAGATGAGAAAATGTTCTTAGTGTAAAAGCATATAAATAGAGGTCAAGAAGGGGTTTGGGCAACCTAAAAAATCATGTTAGTATTATTTGTTCAACTCCCAAGAAAACCTTTGATAGCAACCTGCAAACATTAGTTAGGCTGCTTTAAAAGACAAAAACCAAAGTTATCAAATTGTTAGAGGGTAGGCAATGAAGTACGCAAGATTTTTCACCAGATGTGGTCTTAAAACACGGGATGAAATACCATATACCGAATGCAATCCCTTGTCACCAGATGTGACTGAATGTTCCCTAGATGTGATTCTAAACCAAAAATGATCTGGGAAATCTCGGATGTGAGCCTCATTTTCTACAGTACAAGGACGTATCCTGGATGCGAGCCAAAATGACCAGATGCGATTATGGACCTACAAACTAGGAGGAAAGATTAGTGAAAACTGAGGTTAAAAATGAGGGAAATCTCAAATTGAGCCCCACGGTGGGCACCAGAAATGTGTGTGTGAAATATTGCACCTGTTACCTATGACACAACACTTCAATAGGTCATTGTGTTAGGAAAACATGGTTAGATGAGCATATAAAGAAACTAAAATTGACCTATTGCTTCCTAACTAAGAAGAGTATGATAAGAAACATAACAGCCCTCAGATTATGCTACTATCAGTGACATATATGACTTAGCATGAAAGACTTAAGTTAAAACAAAGAAAGATATCTCCTAAACATGCCTTCTAGCTCTAAAAAGCATAAAAATAACAATGCATAAACATGAAATCTAAAATATGATATGAATCTATGTTTATTCTAATAGCATAACAATGCATTTGATTCTAAAATTATGAGCTTATTTGTGCTCAAAAACACCTTCTATATGCCTCAATTTTCCCTTGTGCATTTCTATGGGAGATGGTTTTGAACAAATTGCCCCATCATAAACAATGAACTTTGTAGACAAACTACCTTATTCATCCCCAAAAGTGTGATAATCCTTGTGCAAGGAAAAAAGTAATTGCCCTAAGACACTCATCATATCATGCCCTCACTTGCATTTGGAGTCGGCTAATACAAATTCATGACTGGATCCATTGCGTGCTTGGTGATGGATGTATTTTGATTAGCATTTGAGTGTGTACCTAAGTCAACGAGAAGGGATTTTTATCCTCTACCTAGAAATCAGGGCATAAGGATGTGTTTGTTCCCCTAAGAATGCAAATCTACTTGATGTATCTAAAAGATCACTAACAAGATAACACCTTCAAAAAAAGAAACAAAATTCAATCCTTAATCTACATATGTTTTTCACCCACCAGCAAGTCTCCGAACACGACCATGGATCAAACAGACTTCACGCACTTTCAAGACAAAATTTTCAAAACTGACAAAATCTGACAGAGACAACAGAAACTTGCATCCCAAATTTCTTGGCTCCTGTCTAGTATCTTGGCTTGCATCTAGTGTAATTCATTGTATCTGGTCAACACATCATTGCATCTAGGGTTAAAGCTTGCATCTAGGGTCATGAGAAGCTCGCATACTGTATTTCATGTCTCGCATCTAGGGGCTCACATCTAGGATAGTGGGCACTTGCAGATTAGTTTCTCTAAAAACCTTAGTAGATTTGGATACCCTTTTGGCCCTTTAATCTATCCCTGTTGTCTTTTCTGGTCTCCCTATTATTGTGTCAAAACACTTTTTTAGACGTCTACCTTGCATTTCCTGTCAGTTTCTTGCAATCAGTCTCAATAAGTGTGGTCTATCCACTTTTTGCAACTTTATTCTCAGCTCACTATTAGGGCATTCTAACCCTTTGACATTGGAATCATTTACTTCCACCAAAACACAAATGATACTTCCATCTAGACACACTCACTTGGACGATTTGAGATACTACCTAACACTATCGGGAAACTTTGACAAAGTTGAGGTACAAATACATGGTTAACACAAGATGCAACAAGCACACATCTAAAGGATTGAGATTACTTCCTAAATCACTACACTTTCAAGGAGAAACATCTCGTAGTTCCCTACTTGATCTAGACTCTCCGGAAATGGATAGGTCCGCTCACGGATGGAGTGAGGATTTTGAGGAATATGACAATGGAAAAAACTAAAAGCATGAAGATATCGATGAAGAAGAAGAGCCCACATTTGACCATCCTATATTTGAATCAGGTAGTGAGGAAGACATTACTAAAGAAGAGTACAATAAACTCAAACATAGCAGTAAGTTCCACAAGATAATGGAAAAAATGATTGTCTAAGATAAAGAGAAATACTTTCTCCATCTAGCATCCACTAGCGTAAAGTTACCCAAGGATTATGATGTGGAACAACTGAAGGAAAAGGAGGTACCAACTCCTATATCTATTCTTGCCAAACAACTCACCATGATGCAAACAAAGCTTATGACTCTCAAACAGGAGAAGGCTAAGCCCAAGAAAAAATACTCTATGGACTTCATTTGTCCATTTCCTTTCAAAAATAGTATCACTATGGTTCCATTCACTCCCAACATGGCAAGGCCAAAATATGACAAGTATACGGGAGAGACCAATCCACATGACCATGTTAGAGAATTTTGTGCTCTTAGCATAGAGTACATGCATGAACCTACATACCGCATGCAACTTTTTCCTGGAATTCTAGGAGGCAACACCATGGAATGGTTCTCAAAGCTTACACTTAAGGTCAAAACTTTAGAGGAGTTAATTCAACAATTTATCCAACATTACTCCTATAATATATAGCATGATGTGACTATGATGGATATGTTCAACACTAAACAAAAGACTAGTCAATCATTTACCCACTTTCTACAAAGGTGGAGGAAAATCTGTGCACGGTATTCAAGAGCTATTCCCAAATCTAAAAAAATGGAAATCTTTGTCAATAACTAGGTACCTGAATTAAACTACGCATTACAAATGCAAGACTCCCCTAGCTTTGATAGGATGATTAAAAGTGTCATCTATATCGAAGATGTCATGGTTAAAAAGGGGGAGATCACTCTTTAAAGTGAAAACAAATCTAACAACTCCAACTCCAAACCTAAATGGTGGAATCAAAACAAAAATGTTGTCAACGATGGAGTATTAGATGCCTCTAATGGAAATTCTAAACTTGAGGTGTTCAATTTGACTAGCAGCATGCAAGCAAGCAAAGATGCCAAGGTAATGACCCCCATACCCAAAGAAAACAATGATAATAGCAAAGGTCGTCCATGGACCTCCAAATCTCAAAGAACATTCACTCCTTTGGGAGAGCCTCTCGAGACTATTTTGAAGACACTATTAGACAACAAAGTTCTCACAATCCTAGATTCCAAACCATGGGAACCGGCGGTCAAACAAAGGTGGTGGGATGATTATTCTTACTGTGTCTTTCACAAAAACAAAGGACACAAGACTAACAACTGTCTTAAACTCAAAAATGTTATCCAAGACCTTATTGAAGGATGAAAAATCAAAGTGGAAGGACACACTACCAATGAAGATCATACAGCATTTAACAAATCGTTCCCTAATTATGAGAAAGGGGAAGCATCTAAAGGAAAAGGTAATGAAGTAAACTACACCCACTCCAATAATGATAACGTGATCAATATGCTAGACATTAAAACTAAATCAATTAATGTGGTCACAATAAAAGTTGTTAAAGACACATCTTCATAATCAAATGTGGTTTCTCAGAGTCAAGCACAGGTCACTATCAAAGGACCTTATTCTACCTCAAAACCATCATCAACATCCAAAGTTCCTATTGTTACTATCCCCAAACCAGTAGAAAAACACATGGTTACCATTCTTGTAGCAAAGTATGACTTAGTGGACCAATTGCAATGAACATCTACTAAAATTTCCATTTTTGAGTTGCTTAAAATCTCCACAGTGCATAGGGAAATCCTGGAACAAGCCCTACATGCCACAAATGTCCCAAAGGACCTTGATATAGACAAATTCCAAGCGATGGTTAATCACATTTCAATGCCACATTATCTCTCCTTTTCTGAAGAGGATGATAAATTATTGACACATCCACATAATCAACCCCTTCATATTGAATTCCTCATTTATAAATCCCATGTTAGATGCATATTGATAGATGGAGATGTAGGATTTAATATTTGTACCCTTAATCTAATCAGGAAACTGGGTCTTTCATAACAGACCATTGATTCTAGGAGAAAAATCACTATTAAAGCTTATGATGAGGAAGAGAGATCCTCTAAAGGTCTTATAGTTCTACCCATCAGAGTCGGACCAATTGAAAAGAATGTCATATGTCAAGTTTTGGATATGCCCTTGGCCTACAACATCCTATTGTGGAGACCTTGGATCCATGATATGCAAGTTGTACCATTTACTTACCACCAGTGTATCAAGTTCCCACATAATGGGGTGTAAGTAACAATTCTTTCAAATGCTAATTATACTTGCAACAATATTAAGGAAGGTAGTATGATTCCACATAACAAGGAAGCTTTGGATGATATTTTTCCTGAGACTACCAAAGACATGGTGATGAAATTTTTTGGAAAGACCTTAAAACTTGAAGAAATGGGTATGGGAGAATACAAGCTGGACATGACTCCGTCACTGACAAAATTACCAATATCACCAAGATCCTATGGACGACCCTCCTCATCTTTATCACCTGCTGCATCTAAAGAGCTGGAAATCAATAAAGCAACTGGCATGATTAAGGCATCCACATCTTCTTTAGATAACATAGAAGAACATGCAGTTTTGGACTGGCTTTACAAAGGAGAACCAAAGGAAGCTGAGGTCAAACATGTAGAAATATCCCCAGAGCAGTATGGTAAAGGGTACAACCTCCTCAAAAAAATGGGATACAAAGGAAAAGGACCTCTAAGAAACACAAGAAGAGGACTTATTGATCCTATGCACATGGAATTCAAGAATACCAGAGACAAAATAGGACTAGGTCTTAATAATCAATCAGATAAACCTGCTTCAAAAGATAGTCTGATCTCTGAAAAAGGGAGTGAAAAAATAGAAGATATATAAATAGAAAAATGGTCGTATGAAAGATTATTACATGTTGGCACAGAGAATCTTGACTATCAAGGAGAGCACTATGTACCAAGCTTTGAGGTACCACAAGATATTCACATACCTTTGTCAGCACAGGCTCCTATTCAAGAGGTAGGAGACTCAACAAAAGATGATCCAGAGGTACCATTGATAGCAACAGCTACTGAGAGCACATCGTGCCAACATGATTCACATCCTAATTGGGGGAAGTTAGTCACAATCACACATGTCCTTTATTTACCACACTTTTATCCACAGGTGGATAATCGGGTACATCAGATAACTATTATAGAATTCTTAAACCGGTCTGATGACAAAATAACTGACTCTCATAATTATGAGTGGGATGAGATATATGTTTCCACAAAGGATATTGAAATAGATGTGATTCACATGTTTGCAGCTCCATCAGCACCCAGTGAGCATTCTAACACTTCTCCTAACAATATTGATATTCCTGAAGCAGAGGAGGATTTCCTTCCTCCAATCATTGATGGATAGACTTGCATTTTCCTAAGTCTAGAATAACTTTAGAGGTGACAAGCAAGAACCCACCTTTTACAGAGAAATGATGATGAAAGTTCCACTGAAAAGTCACTAGATTTCGGTCCACATATAACTAACAATGACCCTTTTAATGATGATCTAACTCTTATTGATCTAACCATCAAAGAACTTATTTTAACAAGACATGTCATGTCAGTTAATAGTCTTGATGCTAATGCAATGCTATCCTTTCAAAAATCTAACTCCCTATCTTTGACAAATCCAGATCTAATTGATTGGACTAATACAGATCCTACTCCTATCATGAAATTCCCCAATGATTACACCTTGGCTTTCTATCTAAATGCTTTTTAACCTTACCCTTCTTCCACCAATGCAAGGAGCATGAACATGTCACAGTAGGATATCAAGTTTCTTAGTCAAAAATTGAAAAATAAAAATAAAAAGAGAACTAACAGTGAAAACCACGTTATGGCAGTGTCAGATCCTAAAATAGTAAAAACAAAAGATGTATCTAATAGTGAAAACCTCTCAGAGGAGCCAAAGGATGAGATTCTTGATGTCCTCCCCTAGCACTTTCAAGAGAGGTCTTCAGTTCTGATAGAACCAATAAAGCCAGTTAATTTGGGCACAGCTGAAGTTCCTCAAATTGTTCACCTAGCACAATCTTTGTCAGAAGAGAAGACATAGTTCACCAAATTTCTGAAAGAGAAGAAGATCAACTTTGTATGGTCTTACATAGATATGCCTGGACTAATCCTAAATTAAACATGCACCACTTGTCTATAGCTCCCGGGATCAAACACATAAAATAAAAACTTAGAAAGATGCATCCTCATGTTGCATTTCTAGTAAAAGCAGAGCTAGAGAAATTGTTGAAAGCTGGATTCATCTAAGTCATTTCTTAGGCATGATGGATCTCCAATGTGGTCCCAGTGTCTAAATCTGATAAATCTATCAGGATATGTATAGACTTCATAGACTTAAACAAAGCATGTCCTAAGGATGACTTCCCCTTGCCTAATATTGATATGATCATAGACCTCACATCAGGCTACCAAATGTATTCATTAATGGATGGTTTCTTAGGCTATAATCAGACTAAAGTTTCCCATGAAGATCAAGAGAAGATGACATTTACATGCGCATGGGGAACATTTTTATGGAACGTCATGCCATTTGGGTTAAAGAATGTTGGTGCTACATATCAAAGAGAAATGACTACTATATTCCATAATATGATGCATAAAAACATGGAGGATTACGTGGATGATACATTGGATAAATCCAAAGAAAGGAGCACTCATATTGATGACTTAAGAAATTTATTGGATTGTATGGAGCAATTTCAACTCAGGCTCAATCCCAAGAAGTGTGACTTTGGGGTCCAATCAAGGAAGCTCCTAGGATGTATTGTCTTAGCAAAAGGGATTGAGGTAGACCCTGGATAAGTCAAGGCTATATTAGAGATGATTCCTCCATGCAACATTAGTCAAATGAGGACATTACAAGGGAGGCTTCAATCAATCAGGAGGTTCATGTCACAACTTGCTGATAGAGCACAACCCTTTACCAAATTACTACATAAAGGGGTCACCTTAAAATGGGATGAACATTGTGAAGCCAACTTTAGATAATTAAAAGAATATCTGGCTACTCCTCCTATTCTTATGGCACCTATTCATGGAAATCCATTACTCCTATATATTTCAGCTACAGCTACATCACTAGGATTATTTCTTGCACAAGAGGATGAAACTAAGAAATAAAGAGTGATCTACTACATTAGTAGAACACTAGTCTCCTATGAACTCAATTATAGCATTATTAAAAAGTATGCTTAGCTCTTGTCTTTGCATCACAAAAATTGAGGCATTATATGCTATCACATACAGTAAGGCTCATTGCAAAGATAGATCCTTTGAAGTACCTCCTGAGCAAAACAACATTAACAGGACGTCTGACAAAGTGGGTCCTCATTCTGAGCAAATTTGACATTGAATATGTGGACCGAAGAGCTATCAAAGGACAAGTCCTCGCAGATCAAATAGCTAATTCACCACTCCCAGATGATGAACCTTTAAGGATTGAATTCCCTGATGAGACCATTATGCATCTAACTAAGTATCCATGGAAGATGTACTTTGATGGTTCTTTTACACAACAATGCTCTAGAGCAAGGGTTATGTTCATAACTCCTCAAGGCTACAAGATACCCAAGTCTTAAAAATTTATGTTTTCATGCATGAAAAACATTTTTGAATATGAAGCATTGGTAAACGGCCTTAAAATTGCTATGGAGTGGAAGATTGTAGAGTTACATGTGTATGGTGACTCCCAACTCATTATCAATCAGGTCAATGAAGATTACCAAACAAAAGATGAGAAGTTGACACCCTACAAGCAATTGGTTAATGACTTAATGAAGTACTTTGTCTTCATCACATTCCAGCAAGTACCTAGAATGGAGAATAAGGTTGCAAATGCTATGGCTACATTGGTGTCCATGTTACAACTAGAGGAACATAAATTCTGCTTTAACTTCTTGGTGGAATAATTATCCTATCCAGCCTTTGATACCCCTAAATACCAATTAATTTGTGCTCTGAACACCCCAGACCAATCTTGGTATGCTAAAATTATTGCCTCCCTAACTGACCACACCCTTCCCAATGATCTCTCAAGGTATGAAAAATATCCTTGATTAGGACATCATCACATTATGTCCTCATAACTAATAACTTATATAGGAGAGGTCTTGATGGTATGCTTCCTAGATGTTTAGAACACGAAGAGTCAGATCATGCATTAAAAGAAGTCTAGGAAGGTGTATGTGGATCACATTCGAATGCCTTTTCATTGGCAAAGAAACTGCTTAGAGTAGGCTATTACTAGCCTATAATGGAAAAAGATGCTATTCACTTTTCAAAAACATGTCATAAATGCCAAAATCATGGGAACCTCATCCATGCTCCTACCAAAGAACTTATACCTTTTATCACACATTGGCCATTCCAACAATGGGCCTTTGACTTGGTTGGACAAATATATCCCAGTTCTTCAAATGGACACAAGTTCATCATTACGGCCACTGAGTATTTCACAAACTGGGTTGAAGTTGTGCTGCTAATCAAAGCCACTAGCAAACAGGTAGCTATGGTCATATTGAACTACATTATCTGTAGATATGGGATACCCTCTTCAATTGTAACAAACAATGGGGGCCAATTTAATAACCAAGACATTGATGACCTTTGTGAAAAGTTCCACATCACTCAACACTGCTCCTCAATCTATTACCCTCAAGGTAATAGACAAGTTGAGGCATCTAATAAGAATATTCTCAAGATCCTACATAGAACTATGAGTAATTCTGGTAGAGACTGGCATTTACAACTAAATCTGGCATTATGGGCCTATAGAACAAGTATACGAACACCAACTGGAGCCATGCCATTTTCCCTAGTCTATGGTGCTAAAGCAGTACTACATATTGAGGTTTAAATCCCATCTTTGTGGATATCTTTACAAGGTCTTGTTACTGACGAACAATACCACATTGATCGAGTGAATTTTTTATATTTGCTTGATGAATGTAGGCAACAGGCATTTGATCACCTAAAAGTGTACCAAGCACAAACGTCCAAGTGGTACAATAAAAATGTCAAACCACAATAATTTCAAGTGGGGGATCTCATCCTAAAGGTGAATCCTAAGAACTAGCCTAACAGAGAAGAGAAGGGAAAGTTTGAACCAAACTGGTTGGGACCTTATGTTATCACTACTAATTTTGGGATTGGAGCTTATCAACTAGCTACACCTGAGGGAGACATTCTTCTAGATCCTATCAATACTCTACATTTGAAGCGGTTCTACGCTTGATGTTCAGCTAGCAAATCCTGTACAGTGAAAATCTCAGAAAATACCAAAAACATCATAAAATTGATCTTGAAGAAGTCAAAAAATAGTGGAAAATGGTCCTGAAGAAAGGTATCCTTGATGAAAACCTGGAAAGCAGGTGTCTTGATACTACAAAAACATTCAAAAAAAGCAAAAACAACAAAATTTTCTAAAAAGAGAAAAGTGCCTTGATGAAATCCTGGTAAAAAAGGCGTCTTCGTAGCAAAAAGAATAAAAGTTTTGCCAAGTGGTGAAAACCTGGCAATCAACATCACTTGTATTTTATGCTCTATCTATCAATACATTGTTGATACTAGGCCTTCATGATTTCACCTTTGCTAAAAATCAAATTTGTTTCCTTACAAAAATCTTATGCTTGCTTGGGATTTGTCTGTATTTCTGTCTTAGGGTCAAGTCATTTTGCACTGGGGGAATCTTTTCCAGTATGATAGGTTGCCTCTACTAGGTCATCATAGGATGGTTTGTCTCATTACACAATTATACTTGATACTATCACCAAACTGTGACTTTAACGAAACAAGGATGGTACAAACATTGCACTAACATGAACGATGTTCCTAGAACCTACATTGAATTGCAAACAGGAAGAAAGTTATACACAGACATGGAACACATATTTGCTTGAATTCCAACTTTTTGATTGTTGAATCTATACTACACATGACAAATGAATCAATAGTATTTTCTAATACTACTTAAACATAGTTTGATCTTGGTTTGATTATAACTCTTTTATGCACTGATGTTTTTTTAACTAGGTGCATCTAAGTGGTTATGAATTTTATTTTGGTTGATTCACAATTGATAGTTTTTATGTCTTCTGAGTTACTCTATGACATCTGTACAAAGACAAAGAGTCACAAGGACAGGGGGCATGACATTTTCTTGGATTTCTGCATATGGTGATTGTTCCAAATGATCCTATAAATTTCACCTAACTTGGTTGTTTATGATAAGAGTTGCCACCTTGAGTGGATAGCCGCATATATCTCAATATTTGTTATGTGTAAACTACGGTGAGGTTGAAACAATTTCCTTGTCTATTTTCTAAACTCAGATTCTCACTAAGGTATATGAAGCATAATGTACCCAAGGATATGAATTTTCAAGGTCATTGCGGGTCCAATATCTTACCTTACACAGATTCTCATATAGTAAAAGGAAGGTGACTATTTTGTTATCCTCGATTCTATGGCTTGATGCCTAAGTCTATTTTTGACATTTCAATAAACATAGTATTCATACTTTCATAATATCAGTGGGTATTAGTGATTGTTGTACTATCAGGTGGTATTCATTCCAAAAAGAGTCCAATGATGATAAAAATGATCCAATATCTGCAAATTAGTGACGAGTCCTAAGAGTCTGCATATAGCTGCATTTAGAGATTGCATGATGCATTTTGAAAGAAGCAAAAGCATAAGCAATTTGAGCTCAAAAATTATTTCCATTTTCTTCTAAATCCAAGTTAATTACAACAATTCAATATTATTGATATTTATATCATTGCACATCCATAGCATACATTTTGCATCCATAAAATGAGACAGAGAAAATACAACAAAAACATATCATTTTATGTATAGCAGTTCATTTTACATCCTAAGTGCATCCATACATTTTACTTGCATGAGAAAAACTCAAAAACATACATTTGCATATTCACAAAGTCTCATTCGTAACATATTTATATCAGTGATAAATCCAAATGCATAAATGATGTCATCATCTAATCTAACTCATCATAAGACCAAGATACAATCACATGTACAAAAACATCTAAAAAACAAAGCAAAGGGAGCTCCTAAAACATATTAGAATCAGAATCAACTGCATCAGATATATATCTCAAAACATTGTACAGATCAAAAATATGGCACATAATCTACACAAAGAGTATCCAAGTATCAGAATGTCAAGATGAATCAGATATACAAAGTATCATCATCCAAAAAGAATGATCTCAATACAATCCAAATATACAATGTGATCTCAAAAATATTTATGAAAAAATACAATTAGCTTTGGCTTCCCCCCTCTCCCTGATCTAGAGGAGGAGGTGGTACAAATGGAGCTCTTGGAGGAGGCATGACCCCCTCTGACTGCTACGCTCATCATGAAAATGACACAGCTCTCTATCCCTCTGGAACTATAGCATGATAAAGTGCATAACAGTAGGTGTCTCTCTAACCCTGTTGAATAGCAGTACAGGCCTGTATATCTTGCTATGCTCTGAGCCTCTCTAGCTGTCTATCCCTGTCAGCAAGTATTGCATCAACTATCATGAGTCTAGCCTCTAATGCTATATTTTTTCCCTGAGCTGCTCTCACTCCTGCTCACATTGAGATAAGGGATCTTTGTCCCTACCTAAACCTCTACCATCATCTTGTCCTAAAGGTTTGTCTTGTGACCTATCTGGCTGTCTCTACTGTTATCGCCTCTTTTGTCTCTGCTGCTCCCCCGTAAGTAATGACCCTAGATCTATCATGGGAGTAGAAAATCTAAAGTGGGTACATCAACCCTCTCCACTACCACTAGCCACATCTGTAGTGCCACCGACAGCTCCACCTCCCCTATCATCTCCACCATCATCCCCATCATCTGGAGGAGGGCACCTAGAATCTCATCTCTCATCTCTACCTCCATCTCACCCTCCCCTAACACCCCTATCTCTTTGTGCTCCTCCTCTTCCCCTAGCAGGGTGATCATCCAAATCATAATCTATCAGATCCTCTATACAAGGAATGGACTCCTCAGGAACTATGAATTATGGAAAGGGATGTTGAAGCATCTTTGTAGCATACCCATCCGAATATCCTGCATCTACAACATCATGATGAAGATCCCATTTGACTTCAACGCTATCTCTAATCTCCTAGTGGGAGGTCTCATATCTTACTTGGGAACCCCACAAATGTGCCTCATCACAAACTCTGGCATATACAGTCACATCTTGGATCCTGACTTGTCATCGGCCAAATTGTCTCAAAACTCAGGTGTGTTCAAAATGATCTATGACATATCTGGTCCTCTCGATTAGGTACCTACTCTAACACAAAAATGGAACTTGTCTAGCATCCGAGGTCCACTCTTCATAGTCTAAGTATGGCCGCCATACTACCTATGTCATATCATCAAAAAGCCTCCGCTAGTACTCTACCTTTCCCAAATGGGGCTGTTGAATCAAACTGGTGTTCATATAAACATAAGGATGCTCAGGTGCATGCTGCCTATCTACAATGGGTCATGTCACTGGGATGTGCTCCCAGGCCTAGATCTAAAGAATCAAAATTCCCACAGTCATGCTCCGAGTATAATGGTAAACAATCTCATGGAGCTCTCGGTACATATGAGTCAGAATGCAGATTCCCCATGCAAATCTCCATCTAGAGATGACCATTTTCTCCAACATATCTACCCATCCTACAAGGAATCCATGCTATCCCTCGTTTGGCATCAGGATGCCACTAATCAAGCCCACCAAATATACAGAAAATCAATCATAATGATCGCACATGTAGTCCCATGAAATGTATCTCTGATCAATGGTATCAGCCTATAAATACCAATGAGCTACACCAATTTCCATGATAGAAGTTGACTCAAAGTGCACCTCACAGCCCATAACTGGAACTCAGTATATGCCACACATCCTCAGGTGTGACTATCATCTCCCTAGTCAGGAGATGGAAGGTGTTGTGCTCTGAGTTCCATCTACCAGCAAGAGCAGTCAACAACCCTTGATTTACCCTTATATCAGGTAATCCAATTAGTGATTGTAGTCCTACCTGGACCACTACCTCCTTCTCATCATCTGATAGCAGTTTGGCCAAAGCGAGCACACATTCTGGATATGTACCTTAAAATGAAACTACCTCAAAATCAACTTGTTTTTGGCAAATAAAATGATGAATCAATTTTCTATCTACGACAAACATGCCGAAACATGATCAACTAAGTGATTTAGGATCTGCAGCAGACAAACAGTTCACAATGGCTAAGTTTCTAAGTCCCAAAAATGAGATGTGATCTTGGATAAGCAGGGTGCAATCTCTTTTGCCAAATGCAATCTTGGAAACATGGGATACGATAGAGAATACTGGGTGCAATTATGGAAATCGTAGATGTGACCCCAAAAATGGGGTACAATCCTGAAAGGATAGGGTACAACATACACTAAATTCCATATCCTAATCTAAGCTAAAATAGGGTAACCGCATACGATCTAGGAAATACTGGATGCGCTATGGAAATCTGGGAAAACTAGATATGATCCCAGAAAAATCAGATACAACACGGGTTTAGTAGGGTGCGATCCAGAATCGTAGATGCGACCCATAATCTAAAGGGCTATAAAATCTATAAAGATGTATAAAATTCCAAATTACAAAATTTATGAGGTAGTTTTGCGAGTACTTACCGGAGGTGGTTAGTCAGCTGGGTGCTGATGTCAACAGTTGAGCTCAAAATTATGTTTCCTGACAAGGACCACCATCTTCTCTGCAGAGCTCTTAAATTTTCTGTGGAAAAAAAGTGAAAATGAATAGTAAAATGGTAATTTTTGAGATATATATTAGTCTTTTGAGCTATTTAGGGGTTCCAAAACTCCTCCTAGGAAACTACAACTACATTTTTGTTCTCTTTTTGATCAATCAGGAACCAAATTGAAGGTGCCTAAGTTATTTTAAGTAGTACAGCAACATTTTTGTGACAGCTCCTGAAAATGCAGAATTGCTCCATTTGTTCCAAAAATCTATCAAATTGCACATTTTCATCAAATATCTTGGTCTGACATCAATTTGTCAATCTCACCACTCACATTTTCATGTAATTCACTTGGTTCTCATGTGTTTATTCTTATACATACCCCCATTTCTTCAATTCTTCTAATCTATTCTGACCTACCTGTTCCATGCAAGTGATATGTTCTTTCCAAAGAGGGATTTTCTTCTTTCCCTCAATTTTTTTCCCGAGGGGGCATGATCACACTATCATCAATAAAATTCTTGCTTGAAATAGCATTAAAACTGACTTCATCATCAAATAACTAGGGGCATGACAATTTCCTTGACTAAGTCTAAACTATTGGATAGAAAGCTTTGGTTCTCATAAGCTGGATATCTTGTATTTCCTCATTTTAAAAGATTCTTATTGAGCTCCTGGCAGCTTCATACTGACTTTTAGATGACAACCAAGTTTTAAATTAGTATTATCAACCTTTGGAAGACAACCAAGTTCAGAATTGGTATTTTTAAGATCTTTTGCGCATTGACCTTTGTTCGATATTGACCTTTGTTTGATCAAGTTCAAAGTCAATTCTATCATTTTAGATCAATCAAGTGCAAGACTAATCTCATCACACATTTCATTTGATCATGAGCGAAATTCTCAATCTTTCTAAAGTCAAAAATCAAAAACTTTCTTTGAATCAATGCGCTGCTCGCACATCTATTCAAAGAGGCTAAAATTTAACTACCTTAATTTTTTCTACTCTGACTATAGACCCTATTTTCCCTAAGTGTGATCATTCCCCCAATTATGTCCAGACAACTCTTCAATCGACTGACATAATTCATTCTAATCTCCTAAGTGATCTAATCACTAAATTTTATTAATCATCTTAGCCAATCAAAATCAATAAATTTTAATTCAAATCAAACATGGCTAAGGTAATTAATTTAAAAGGAATTAAATAAATCCCTATTATATTTAATCACTTGCAAAACCCTATCTTCTAGCTTAAATTAATTTGATTAATTGGCTATAGTCCTAATTAATTATCTAAAGTAATAAAAGGCTTAAAATAATTAATATTCCTATTTTTGAATGAATATATTTAATATAATTCATTTCATTAATATTCCCCTAAACCCTAGCCTAACCTATCTCAACCACCTTGACCCTGGGTTCAAACCCATCCCAACCTATTCACCCCATGATAAATCTAATCCTAATCCTAATCCCATCCTAACCCACCTCCTAATGATGTCACATTCCTAAAAATGTGATTAGGAACTCAACCCACTTGAGAAAGTCAACTTTCTCAAATGTGACTCCCTCTAACTCCACCTTCTCAAGCTTGCCTCTTACACCCTCACCATGCTTCTTAAATGCTCCCATTAATGCATTATTAATGGAGATTCCTCAAGCCCATGCCTCTTCAATGACTTTAGAATTTATTTCTCTTACACTTTATTAATGAGTTTTACAACTCTATTAATGACCCTTGTCCCCCCTCTCTCTCCATTTTTTTCTATAAATAGAATGAGTTTTTGAGCTCAAATGGCCCATAATTTAGAGTAAAATGTATTGTTATGTTGTTTAGATCATTTTGTGAATTCATATTGCATCTTAGGTTTAATATTATGCATTGTTATTATCTACATTTTTAGAACTAAATATGCATGCTTCTTTGTCATTTAGACTAGTTTGATTCAAATCTTCCATTCTTAGGTTGTATTGGTCACTGATTTGTGCATAATCTGAGGGCATGATTATGGCATTCTTCAAACTCTTATATAGGAAGCAATAGATTGGTTTTAGTATTTAGCTTCAAACCCTTATTTTTTGTGCTTTTCTAATAATATAATGATCTATTGAAGTGTCATATTGCAGATAACAGGTCCACTATTTCACACACACATTTCTGGCGCCCATCATCGGGCACAATTTTGGATTTTGCCTCATTTTAACTCTATTTTTCACTAATTTGTCATCTCAGATTTTAGGTGCAGATTCATTTGTGGTAGCAGAAGCTCGCATCTGGGATACGCCCTCGTACCATAGAAAGTGAGGCTCATAGCCAAGATTTCTTGGGTCATTTTCAGTATAGGCTCGCATCTGGTAAACACTCTGGCGCATCTGGTAGCAGAGGCTCGGATCTGGTTGTTGCATCATATTGCGTATTTCTAGGATCGCATCTGGGTGAAATTTTTGTGAACTTCATTACCTAACCCCTAACACTTTAACCAGTTGTTTATTTGATCTTTTGACAGCCTATCTAATGCTTACAAGTTGTTGATAAGGAAGTAGGAAGACTTGGCTAACGTGTGTGTTCACAGGTGTTTTTAAACTGATTTCATTACTAACCATTTACAAAGCTTTTTCAAAACTTAACACATTTTCTCAACATTTGTTAAATCGACTAGATTACCATGCTCTTTTCCTTTAAGGAAAATCAGAAAATCAGACGTTGGTTTAACACCTATAAAAGAATTTGGAGATAAATGGAAAAACAAATTCACACTTTAATTGATTTTTGGAATTAGTAATTGAACAAGCAAGTGACTAAATCTTGTGGGGTAATTGAACAAGTTAAATCATTTAATTCATTTTGGGATCTAAAATTGAACAAGTAAATCACTTAACATTGTGGGTAATTAAACAAAACAAATTTGCTTTCACGCATCCTATTTTCATTAACTTAGGAATATTTAAATCAGGCACAACATTGCTTGAGGGAAGAAACTGTTTGATTGAAATTGTTTTGGGAGAAAATGGCATGGATTAGGAGAGTATGCTCTTCTTCTTTTGAAGAATCATAAATCTAGACATCCTTCGCTCGCCAATCCTTTGTATGCTTATTTAATAGTAGAGGGCCTGTCGGTTGAGGAAAAAATCTCCTGGGAATGACCCAAGTGAGGACAGGTTTTACGCCAACCCTTCCAACTCACTATAAATAATTGCTTCCTCATAGGCTAAAGCCTTAGAAGATGGAGTTGGTTTTGTTCTCAAAATTTCAACATCATTCCTTGAACATGCTTGGGTGTGTGTAGAGCGGAGCCGCTTGAATCTTGCTTGTGAGACTATAGCTATTTAAGTACTCATAGGGCTATACACCTCAATTTTTGCTTGTGTAATTCTATGGCAGATGATTTCCAATGGATTGGCCCATCATAAACAATGCACTTTGTCGACAAACTACCTGATTCATCTCTGAAAGGGTGATAATCCTTGTGCAAGGCAAAAAGTAATTGCTCCAAGACACTCATCATATCGTTCCCTCACTTGCATTTTAAGTTGGCTAATACAGCATCATGACTAGAGCCATTGTGTGCTTGGTGATGGATATATTATTATTAGCATTTGAGTGTGTACCTAAGTCAACAAGCAGGGATTTTCATCCTCTACCTAGAAATCAGGGCATAAGGATGTGTTTGTTCCCCTAACAATGCAAATCTGCTTGATGTATCTGAAAGATCACTAACAAGATAACACCTTCAAAACAAGCAAAAAAATTCAATCATTAATCTACATATGTTTTTCACCCACCAGCAAGTCTCCAAACATGTTCATGGATCAAACTAACTTCAGGCACTTTCAGGACAAAATTTTCAAAACTGACAAAATCTGACAGAGACATCAGAAACTCACATCCCAAATTTCTTGGCTCATATCTAGTATCTTGGCTCGCATCTTGTGTACTTCATCATATCTAGTTAGCACATCATCACATCTAAGGTTAAAGCTTGCATCCTGTAACACCCCAAAATTGGCATCTTGCAACCCTAACCAATTTTGTTGCATTTGTCATTCTTCTGAATCATCAAAGTCCTATTGTACTAGGCAATTCTGAGTTTCAAACTGACTCTACTCGACCTAAGTGTCAAATACAGAAAATCCTAAATCTGTATCAATCATACATCACATTTAATTCCTAAAAACCTATTTGGCTAAATCAATCCTATGATCGAATTAATTTAATTAATAAAGTCCTAGCACTTTAATTAAATTAAATTCACCCTCTTTAGCTGAGACACATAAAAAAGGAATTAAATAATATTTAATTATTAAATAAATATCCTCTCTCAAATATTTGAATTTAATATTCAGATAATTAAGAAAAATCAATTATGAGGTCATATTTATTTAATTAATTGAATAT
>MU225092.1:90530-119493 GCA_018584345.1 Thuja plicata
GATCTTAAACATTTTAGTTTTAGTCCAGATTCATTCTCAACCTTGGCTTTGAATATTTTGAACTTCTCAAAGGCTTCTGACTTCTCTTTTAAGAAAGCAACCCACATCATCCTAGAGAAATCATCAAAAAAAAAATAAAGTACCTTTCACTATGGTATGATCTTGTTTGAGTAGGACCACATAAATATGTATGCACTAAGTCCAACTTGTATTCAACTGAAGACTATTTTCTTCTAAAGGAACTCCTTACATGTTTACCCATAGCACATTCCCTGAAAATTGTGTCAACTAGTCTTGCAATTCTTGGTAGGTCTCTAATTTCCTTGGCATTATTGATCTTTACTATATTGTCCAAATTGATATGACAAAGTCTCTTGTGCCATAACCCACTGTCATCCACCTTTGCAACAAAACAACTTACATTAGAATTAAGCTGAAAAACATTACCTTTTGTTTTAGAGCCTAATGCAATCATGTCTCCATCCTTGTTGCTAATGATGCACTTGTTGTCTTTGAATTCTAAATGCTAGCCTTTGTCAAGTAGTTGTCCAACACTCAGCAAGTTATGATGTAATCCATCAACATATAGAACATCATCTATCTTATTATTTCCATCCAAGGTGATGGAACCTCTGCCGATGATAGGTTTAGGAGTGTTATCTCCAAATCTAACCATACCACCTTTGTATTTTTCTAGATGAAAAAATCTATCTTTATCACCAGTCATGTGGTGTGAGCATCCACTTTCAATGATCTAATCAGTTCTAACATCTACTTTGGAAATTAGGGCTAATTCTTGTTCTTCTTCTTTATCTACAATGTCCATTTCTTCAAGCAATCCTTCTGTGTCTTTAAAGGCAATGAATCCAATTTCATCTTCTCCTGAATCTTCATCAGTTACACCTTCTTCAGCATGGTAACATTCCTTCCTATACTTAGGTTTGTAATCAGATCTGAACATCTTGACTCTTGTGGGACACTTAGATGCAAAGTGACCAATCTTATTGCATGAAAAACACTTGAATGGAAGTTTTCCTTCATACTTTCCTTTTCCCTTCTTTTTTCTTTTAGCAATCATGGCAATTATCTCTTTTAGCTCTTCATCAGTTTCTTCATTTTCATTATGACTAGAGATGTGTGAGGATTTCTTACCATGGATTGAATCTTTGAAGGTTGTTTCATTCTTAGGTTCATTCTTCAATCTTGATATCTCAAATGCAGAGAGTTTTCTCATCAAAGTCTCTCTCTTGAAGTCTTGTAAGAATTTCATAGTTTCCTCTAGAATATTGATCTTGTTTTCATAGTCTGATGTCAAAGTAGTTAACAACTTATCCATTACATCTTCTTCTGATATTTCTCCTCCATTGTTTCTGATTCCAGATACTGCTTCATTTATCCTTTGATTATAAGCTCTAATTTTCTCTTCAGGCAACAGCTCAAGGCTGTTGTATTTCTTCTTCCATGTCTTCCTACGTGCATTCTTTGCTTGAACATCTCCTTCAAACATGTCTTCAAAATACTTCCATATGATATATGCTTTGTCAATTTTCTTGATTTCAGAAAATTCACTATCAGATAAGGCGCTGATTAGGGCTTCTTTAGAAATTGCATTATTGGTAAATTTTTCCTTTTTTGTCTTCTATTAGCATCATCCTTTGCAAGGTCTTTCAGAGATAGGATATCAACCTCTTGTGTAGCAATCTCAAAGATCTCAAATCCAATGCACTGTAGATGTGTTACCATTTTGTTCTTCTAATCCAAATAGTTCTCTCCATCGAACTTAGGGCTGTCTTTTCTTAAGTATGCCATCTTGATCTACCTTAAGTTGTTAGGCTTCTTCTTTGAGGCACTTGTCTCTGATACCAGTTGTTAGAATACTTCAGAGATAACTAAGAGGGGGGGTGAATCAGTTATCAGCAACTTGAATCTTTCTTTTACTTATTAATCCAATTTGATACAAAGTAAATACATATTCAGATAACACATTACACAACACATCAATTTGGTTACAGGGAAACCAAATGATAAAAACCTCGATGGGAATTAGTACCCACAAAGAACTATACTGTTTATAGTAATCCCTGTTAAAATATTCTTCAACCCTGTTAGGAGTTGTTCAATAGAATGCAGTAGTATAGTTGACATGGTTAAGGGTCAGACCCTATTAGGAGTCTTTTACAATAACCCTATTAGGGGTGGAGGACTCACTATCCAAGGACTCATTGTCCAAGTGGTGAAGGCTACAACCTTCTGGTTATTTGATACACATTGTATCAACAAGATGAACTGTTGTTTGTGACATTGCTTGTCTGATCAGTTCCTTTTATGTGCCGATGATTTAACCTCTTGTAAAGAAATATAACAATCTAATCTATATTCTGAATGCTTCAACATAAACATCTATATTATCAACATATGATAAATATAGCTCTGCTGCATCAACACTCTGCTCTGCTTGTCAATCTTTGGCTTTCGCAACTCTTCTTATCACACATGACCTTATATAAGTACATACACCAAGTATGGGATCATGGGACCTATAGGATGACTCTTCTTAACATCCTTGTCAACTCTACTAAGTGCGCAAGCATAATTACAACTGCGCAAGTACTAACTAAATAGACGTGTCGCTTCACTAAGTCAGCTTCACCAAATTAATCATAACTTTGCAATCTTCTTGAAATATGTTTGGCGCGTTTAGATTAATATCAACAACTCATTACTCATCATGAATATACACACGCATATCCTAAATATAGGTGCAACTCAATCAACATGTTACATATGTCAGCCTTAAACTGTTATTCTTCCAGAACTATAACTGTCAATAATAGAATTACATATCTTTACTGAAACTTCATATCTGGGTCTATGTGTATGAACATAGCATAGTAAACATGTCAACAAAATGTATCTATCCACTTTGGTCTTCATGTCATCATATTGATAAATACACATAGAAGTACTACTATGTATTATATGTTGTCATCAATGACAAACATACAATCAATCAACTGTTCAGAATCAAATCTCCAACAGTTTCCATGCACGAACAACATTTATGAATGTGAAGCATTGGTAAATGGCCTTAAACTTTCTATGGGGTGGAAGATTGTAGAGTTACATGTGTATGGTGACTCCAAGATCATTATCAATTAGGTCAATGGAGATTACCAGATAAAATATGAGAAATTGGCACCCTAAAAACAACTGGTTGTTGACTTAAGGGAGTACTTTATCTTCATCATATTCTAGCAAGTACCTAGAACGGAGAATAAGGCTGTAGATGCTATGGCTACATTGGCGTCCATGTTATAATTTGAGGAACATTAATTCTTCTATGACTTCCTGGTGGAATAATTATCCTATCCAGCCTTTGATACCCCTAAATACCAAGTAATTTGTGCTCTAAACACCCCAGACCAATCTTGGTATGCTAAAATTATTGGCTACCTAACTGACCACACCCTTCCCATTGATCTCTCCACGAATTAAAAAAGAGCCTTGATTAGGATAGCAACACATTATGTCCTCATAACTAATAACTTATATAGATGAGGTCTCAAAGTATGCTTCTTATATGTTTAGAACACGAAGAGTTGGATCACGCATTAAAATAAGTCTACGAAGGTGTATGCGGATTACATTCGAAGGGATTTTCATTGGCAAAGAAACTGCTCAGAGTAGGCTATTACTGGCCTACAATGGAAAATGATGCTATTCATTTTTCAAAAACATGTCATAAATGTCAAACACACGGGAACCTCATTCATGCTCCTATCAGAGAACTTATACCTTTTATCACACATTGGCCATTCCAGCAATGGGCCTTTGACTTGGTTGGACAAATATATCCCAATTCTTCAAATGGACACAAGTTCATCATTATGGTCACTGAGTATTTCACAAAGTGGGTCAAATTCATGCTACTAATCAAATCCAATGGAAAATAGGTGGCTATGTTCATATTGAACTATATTATCTATCAATATGGGATACCCTCTTTAATTGTAACAGACAATGAGGGCCAATTTAAAAACCAAGACATTGATGACCTTTGTGAAAAGCTCCACATCACTCAACACTGCTCCTCAATCTATTACCCTCAAGGTAATGGATAGGCTAAGGCATCTAATAAGAATATTCTCAAGATCCTACATAGAACTATGAGTAAGTCTGGTAGAGACTGGCATTTACAACTAAATCTGGCATTATGGGCCTATAGAACAAGTATCTGAACACCAAATGGAACCACTCCATTTTCCCTGGTCTATGGCGCTAAAGAAATACTACCTATTGAGGTTGAGATCCCATCCTTGAGGGTATCTTTACAAGTTCTTGTTATTGATGAATAATATCGCATTGATCGGGTGAATTCTTTAGACTTGCTTGATGAACGCAGGCAACAGGCGTTCGATCACCTAAAAGTGTACCAAGAACAAATGTCCAAGGGGTACAATAAAAAGGTCAAACCATGAAAATTTCAAGTGGGGGGATGTCATCCTAAAGGAGAATCCTAAGAACCTGCCTAACAGAGAACAGAAGGGGAAGTTTGAACCAAGCTGGTTGGGACCTTATGTTATCACTGCTACTTTTGGGACTGGAGCTTATCAACTAACTAAACCTGAGGGAGACATTCTTCCAGATCCTATCAATACTCTACATTTGAAGTGGTTCTACACTTGATGTTTGGCTAACAGATCCTGTACACTGAAAATCTTAGAAAATACCAAAAACATCAAAAAATTGATCCTGAAGAAATCTAAAAGTAGTGGAAAAAGATACTGATGAAAGGTATCCTTGGTGAAAACCTAGAAAATAGGCATCTTGATACTACAAAAACATTCAAAAAATAAAAAATAGTAAAAAATTTGAAAATGAGAAAAGTGCCTTGATGAAATCCTGGTAAAACAAGTGTCTTGGTAGCAAAAAGAATAAAAGTTTTGCCAAGTGGTGAAAACCTGGAAATCAGGTGTCACTTGTATTCTATGCTCTATTTATCAATACATTTTTGATACTAGGCCTTCATGATTTCACCTGTGCTAAACATTGACTTTGTTTCCTTACAAAAATCTTATCCTTTCTTGGGATTTGTTTGTATTTTTGTCTTAGGGTCAAGTCATTTTGCACTGGGGGCATCTTTTCCAGTATGATAGGTTGTGTCTGCTAGGTCATCATAGGATGGTTTATCTCATGACACAATGATACTTGATACTAGCACCAAACTATCACTTTCATGAAACAAGGATGGTACAAACATTGCACTAACATGAACGATGTTCATAGAACCTACATTGAATTGCAAACAGGAAGAAATTTATACATAGACATGGAACACACATTTTCTTGAATTCAAACTCTTTGATTGATGAATCTATACTGCACTTGAAAAATGAATCAATGGTATTTTCTAATAATTCTTAAACAAAGTTTGAACTTGGTTTGATTATAACTCTTTTATGCACTGATGATGTTTTAACTAGGTGCATCTAAGTGGTTATGAATTTTATTTTGATTAATTCACAATTGATAGTTGTTATGTCTTCCGAGTTACTCTATGATGTCTGCGCAAAGACAAAGAGTCACAAGGACAGGGGGGATGACATTTTCTTGGATTTCCTTGTATGGTGATTGTTCCAAATGATCCTATAAATTTCACCTAACTTGGATTTTTATGATAAGAGCTGCCACCCTGAGTGGATAGCCACATATATCTCGATCTTTGTTATGTGTAAACTACGGTGAGGTTGAAACAATTTCTTTGTCTGATTTCTAGACTCAGATTCTCACTAAGGTATACGAAGCATAATGTACCCAAGGATATGAATTTTCAAGGTCATTGCAGGTCCAATATCTTACCTTACACAGATTCTCATAAAGCAAAAGGATTTTTTTATCCTGACTTCTATGCCTTGATGCCTAAGTCTATTTCTGACATTTCAATAAACATAGTATTTATAGTTTCATAATATTAGTGGGTATTAGTGATTGTTGTACTATCAGGTGGTATCCATTCCAAAAAGTGCCCAATGATGATAAAAATGATCCAATATCTGCAAATCAGTGAAAAGTCCTAAGAGTCTGCATATAGCTACATTTAGAGATTGCATGATGCATTTTGAAAGAAGAAAAAGCATAAGCAATTTGAGCTCAAAAATGATTTCCATTATCTTCTAAATCCTAGTTAATTACAACAATTCAATATTACTGATATTTATATTATTGCACATCCATAGCATACATTTTGTATCCATAAAATGAGACAAAGAAAATACAACAAAAACAAAGCATTTTATGCAGAGCAGTTTATTTTACATCCTAAGTGCATCCATACATTTTACTTGCATGAGAAAAACTCAAAAATATACATTTACATATTCACATAGTCTCATTTGTAACATATTTATATCAGTGATAAATCTAAACGCATAAATGATGTCATCATCTAATCTAACTCATCATAAGACCAAGATACAATCACATGTGCAAAAACATCTAAAAATAAAGCAAAGGGAACTCCTGAAACATATAAGAATCAGAATTAGGTGCATTAGATATATATCTGAAAATATGATACAGATCAAAAATATGGCACATAATCTACACAAAGAGTATCCAAGTATTAGAATATCAGGATGAATCAGATATATAATGTATCATTGTACAAAAAGAATGATCTCAGCGGGATCTACATATACAATGCGATCTCAAAAATATATATGAAAAAATACAATCATCTCTGGCTTCCCACCTCTCCCTAATCTAGAGGAGGAGGAGGTGGTACAAATAGAGTTGCTAGAGGAGGCATGGCCCCCTCTGACTGATGTGCTCATCGTGAAAAGGACATAGCTCTTTGTCCCTCTGGAACCACATCATGATAAAGTGCATAATAGTAGGTGGCTCTTTGACCTTGGTGAATAGTAGTACGGGCCTGTATATCTTTCTCTACTCTAAGCCTCTCCAATTGTCTATCCCTGTCATCAAGTAATGCATCAGATATCATGAGCCTAGCCTCTAATGTTGTGATTTGTTCCTTGAGTTTCTCTTTCTCCTTCTCACACTGAGATAAGGGATCTCCATCCCTACCTGAACCTCTGTGAGCATCCTATCCTAAAGGTCTATCCTGTGACCTATCTGGATGCCTCTACTACTGCTTCCTCTGTTGTCTCTACTGCTCCCCCATAAGTAATGGCCCTGGATCTATCTAGGGAGAAACAAATATAAAGTGGGTAGGCCGACCCTCTCCACTTCCACTGGACACATCTATAGTGCCACCCATAGCTCTACCTCTCCTATCATCTCCACCATCATCCCCATCATCTGGAGGAGGGTGCCTAGCATCTCGTCTCTCATCTCTACCTCCATCTCACCCTCCCTTGACACCCCTAGATCTCTATGATCCCCCTATCCCCCTGGGAGGTTGGTCATCCAAATCATAATCTAGTGGATCCTCTATATGAGGAATGGCCTCTTGAGGAACTGTGAATCATGGAAAGGGATGTTGAAGCATCTTTACAGCATACCCATCCAAACAGCCTACATCTGCAACATCAGGGAGAACATCCCAATCGACTCTGACCATGTCTCTGATCTCCTAGTGGGAGGTCTCATATCTCATTTGGGCACCCCACAAATGTGCCTCATCATGAACTCCAGCATATACAGTCACATCCTGGGTCCTGTCTTGTTGTCGGTCGAACTATCTTAAAACTTGGGTGTGTACAAAATGCTCTACGACATATCTGATCCTCCTGATTAGGTACCTGATCTGACACAAAAATGGAACTTGTCTAGAATTCAAGGTCCACTCCTCATAGTCCAAGTATGGCCACCATAATACCTCTGTCATATCATCAAAAAGACTCCGTCGGTACTCTACCTTGCCCAGATGGGGCTGCTGAATCAAACTGGTGTTCATATAAACATAAGGATGCTCAGGTGCATGCTGCCTATCTACAATGGGTTGTCTCACTGGGATGTGCTCCCAGGACCAAATTTGAAGAATCAAAATTCCCATAGTCATGCTCTGAGTATAATGGTAAATGATCTCATAGATCTCTCGGTATATATGAGTCAAAATGCAGTAGCCCCATGAAAATCTCCATCTAGAGACAACCATCTGCTCCAACATATCTACCCATCCTACAAGGGATCTATGTTATCCCATGTCTGGCATGAGGATGCCACCAATCAATCCCGCCAAATGTATAGATAATCGATCATAATGATCACACATGTAGTCCCATGAAATGTATATCTGATCAATGGTATCATCC
Organism: Thuja plicata; assembly: GCA_018584345.1. Classification (NCBI taxonomy): domain Eukaryota; kingdom Viridiplantae; phylum Streptophyta; class Pinopsida; order Cupressales; family Cupressaceae; genus Thuja; species Thuja plicata. The sequence continues at coordinate 98,807 of MU225092.1, forward strand.
TAGAAATACCAACAAGCTACACCAATCGCCACAGTAGAAGTTGACTCAAAGTGCACCTCACAGCCCATAATTGTAACTCACAGTATATGCCACATGTCCTCTAGTGTGACTATCATATCCCTGGTCAGGAAATGGAAGGTGTTATTCTCTAGGTTCCATCTCTCAGCAAGAGCACTCAACAACCATCAATTTACCCCTATATCGGGTAAACTAATCAGTGATCATAGTCCTACCCAGACCACTACCTCCTACTCATCATCTGACAGTAGTCTGGCCAAAGCAAGTACACGTCCTGGATAAGTAGGGTGTGATCGCTTTTTCCAGATGCGATCCCAGAAACATGGGATATGATAGACAATACTGGGTGTGATTCTGGAAATCTTGGATGTGACCCTAAAAATGGGGTACGATCCTGAAAGGATAGAGTCTGACATACATTGAATTTCATATCCTAATCTAAGATAACAAAGGGTAATCACATACAATCCAAGAAATTCTCGATGCGCTATAGAAATTTGGGAAAATCAGATATGATTCAAGAAAAACTAGATACGACACGGGTTTAGTAGGGTACGATCCAGAATCCCAGATGTGACCCAGAATCTAAAGGGCTATAAAAGCTATAAAGATGCATCAAATTCCAAATTGCAAAATTCATGAGGTATTTTTGTGAGTACTTACCAGAGGTGGGTAGTCAGCTAGGCTCTGATGTCAATGGTTGAGATCAAAACAATGCTTCCTGACAGGGACCACCACTTTCTCTGTAGAGCTCTCAAATTTAATGTGGAAAAAAAGTGAAAATGAATAGTAAAATGGTAATTTTTGAGATATATATTGGTCTTTTTAGCTATTTAGGGGTTTTGAAACTCCTCCCAAGCAACTGCAACTACATTTTTGTTCTCTTTTTGATCAATCAGGAACCAAATCAAAGGTGCCTAAGGTATTTTAAGTAGTATAGTAACATTTTTGTTACAGCTCCTGAAAATGCAGAATTGCTCCATTTGTTCCAAAAATCCATCAAATTGCACATTTTCATCAAAAATCTTGGTCTGACTTCATTTTCTCAATCTCACCACTCAAATTTTCATGTAATTCACTTGGTTCTCGTGTGTTTATTCTTATACACACCCCCATTTCTTTGCTTCTTCTAATCTATTTTGACCTACCTGTTCCATGCAAGTGATACATTCTTTCCAAAGAGGGATTTTCTTCTTTCCTTCAATTTTGTTCCCGAGGGGCATGATCACACTATCATCAATCAAATTCTTGCTTGAAATAGCATTAAAACCAACTTCATCATCAAATAACTAGGGGCATGACATTTTCCTTGACTAAGTCAGAACTATTGGATAGAAAGCTTTGGTTCTCATAAGTTGGATATCTTGTGTTTCCTCATTTTAAAATATTCTTATTAAGCTTCTGGTAGCTTCATACTGACTTTTGGACGACAACCAAGTTTGAAATCACTATTATCAACCTTTGGACAACAACCAAGTTTAGAATTGCTATTTTTAAGATCTTTTGCATATTGACCTTTGTTCGATCAAGTTGAAAGTCAATTCTATCATTTTAGTTTAATCAAGTGCAAGACTGATCTCATCAGGCATTTCATTCGATTGTGAGCAAAATTCTCAATCTTTCTAAAGTCAAAAATCAAAAACTTTCTTTGAATCAATGCGCTACTCACACATCTATTCAAAGAGGGGAAAATGTAACCACCTAGATTTGGTCGGCTCTGACTATAGACCCTATTTTCCCTAAGTGTGATCATACCCCCAATTATGTCTAGACAACTCTTCAAACGGCTGACATAATTCACTCAAATCAGATTTAATCTCCTAAGTGATCTAATCACTAAATTTTATTAATCATCTTAGCCAATCAAAACCAATAAATTTTAATTCAAATCAATTAAAATCAAACATGGCTAAGGTAATTAACTTAAAATGAATTAAATAAATCCCTATTATATTTAATCACTTGCAAAACCCTATCTTCTAGCTTAAATTAACTTGATTAATTGGCTATAGTCCTAATTAATTATCTAAAGTAATAAAAGGCTTAAAATAATTAATATTCCTATTTTTGAATGAATATATTTAATATAATTCATTTCATTAATATTCCCCTAAACCCTAGCTAACCTATCTCAACCACTTTGACCCTGGGTTCAAACCCATCCTAACCTATTCACCCCACGCTAAATCTAATCCTAATCCTAATCCCATCCTAACCCACCTCCTAATGATCTCACATTCCTAAAAATGTGATTAGGAACTCAACCCACTTGAGAAAGTCAACTTTCTCAATCTTTACTCCCTCTAAGTCCACCTTCTCAAGCTTGCCTCTTACACCCTCACCATGCTTCTTAAATGCTCCCATTAATGCATTATTAATAGAGATTCCTCAAGCCCATGCCTCTTCAATGCCTTGGGCATTTATTTCTCTTACATTTCATTAATGAGTTTTACAACTCCATTAATGACCCTTGTCCCCCCTCTCTCTCCATTTTCTTCTATAAATAGAATGAGTTTTTGAGCTCAAAAGGCCCATAATTTTAGAGTAAAATGTATTGTTATGTTGTTTAGATCATTTTTTGAATTCATATTGCATCTTAGATTTAATATTATGCATTGTTATTATCTACATTTTTAGAACTAAATATGCATGCTTCTTTGTCATTTAGACTAGTTTGATTCAAATCTTCCATTCTTAGGTTGTATTGGTCACTGATTTGTGCATAATCCAAGGGCATGATTGTGACATTCTTCAAACTCCTCCTAGATAGGAAGCAATAGATCGATTTAGTATTTAGCTTCAAACCCTTATTTTTTATTTTTTTTCTACTAATATAATGATCTATTGAAGTGTCGTGTTGCAGATAACAGGTCCACTATTTCACACACATAGGATCTATTCCTTCTTTCAGCAATTACATTTTTATGTGGTGTTCTTGGTGCATAAACCTATCTTTGAATTCCATTCTCATTACAAAAGTTAGTGAATTCATTAGAAGTAAATTCTCCTTCTCTATCTGATCTTAGACATTTTAGTTCCTTTCCACTTTGTTTTCCACTATAGCTTTATACCATTTATGCATCTTGAATGCTTCTGATTTCTCTTTTAAGAACATAACAGTCATCATTATAGAATATGAATCAACAAAGAGAATGAATTATCTATCATCATAATCTCTCTTTATTCTCATTGGGCCACATAGATTAGTATGGAATAATTCTAGAATAACATTAGGTGTGTAGGTTTTTCTCTTGAAACTAGACTTTGTCATTTTATCTTTTTGACAATTCTTACACATGACATAATATTTTATTTCTTATCCTAACCATGTTTTCAAAATTCACATGACATAATATTTTATGCCACAACCATATGTCTTTGTTTCTATCCAATAAACAAGTGGTCTTAATATCATCAAGATAGAATAGGTTAGCTTTTTTTTATTCACCAGTTGTAACGCCCTGCCAGGGAACCCAAGAGAGATTAACCTAGAACATGATACTATGTGTGCTGAATAATTTTTCTTTTAAATTTTACATAAAGATACATACATTAATGCGGAAGCAATTACCATTTATACACATGTCTTACACACACACAGATTACACGAATCAATGGTTCTGTGACATTGAATTACTTAAAGAAAAACACAACTAACAATATAACAAAAGATTCCATCTGATTAAGTATAAAAAATACAACTTACAAAACCATAATTGCAATGCTCATGGATAACCATGAAACCACCATAAACTCACATCCACTGCACATGTCGCAGGGTATGTGGTAATCACTCTAATTTACTGAATATACAATTTTCAGATTAGGTATCACATGCGATACACTAATACAAGATTTACATTAATAAAATTACATAACAAATGATGAAGGAACATAAATAGCTCATCTTCAAAGAATCATCAAGCACCTAGTACAAGGACATCGAATCTCAACGGGTAAAGAATCACTACCACTCATCTGTGTGGAACCACAAAGGTCCACCCCACCATGCTGAGGAGATAACAACATACCCCAATCAGATATTCAAACCAAGAAGGAATAACCACTAAGCAAGGGATCATGATAGCTCTCTAATCCATGTGTACTACACATCATGATACGTAAGACTCACTAATCCAGAGGCACTGACATACGTAGAAAATCTAGACTGTGTAAAGGAAGGTGTCATCATGTACGTCTAACCCTTAAGTTAAGTCCTAGCAATCCCAATGGAATCTGACACCTAAGTGACCATACATGGAGCCAATGACCTCTCAAACTGACAAGATCACTAACTATGCCAGAACCCACGCCTCGTAAGGGGAAAGCATTATCTCAACCTCCATCTTAGTCTTTACTAGCACTCAAGCATGGGTGAGGACACATCTTATTAATTCATTTTAATATCTCTCAGTATGTCTTTAGTTATCACTTATTAATAAAACTCTATAATAAGCAATCCAGTAGTCACTTACAGACATGGAACTTATTGCAAGCCACCCCCTACTACACGTCTAGGTAACCTACCCTAGGCTCACAGATCATACAAAGATCTAGCATAGGTCACAACCCTAGTATACCCCAAATCCAGTATCCCACACATCAGGAACGGTCACATAAAGGTACACATTTAGATAACAAGAATCGAAAGGGTCCACATGGTCAGTTTAGGGTAATATCATGAACACACGCGCCATATAATAATAGAAATGATAAACACTCCCCTCCGGCCTCTATATACAACCTAGGTCAGTTAATGCCCCCATAATAACACATATACGCAAAAGAAAACCATAAGGATGCATAGAGCAAAAAATGTCCTAAAGGACTGAAAAATGAACTATAAACATGTAATCATTTACAGTTGACTCAAATATAATTTCCATTCAAGCAATCAGGTTCATAGATCAATTTTACATGAATAATGATATTTAAATTAAACCCATTTAAAGCTACCTCTAGTGTTTAAATAATTTAATCAAAATAACAATTAATTAAAACAAATTAATTTGTCCAATTCTAAAGTCTCAAGTTACTTCGTAATTACACAATTAAAACAATCTTGAGTATCTTAACTAAGCAATTGCTTATTTAACTAAAGTAATTAATAACACATATTAATAAATTAATTGTAATTAATAATCAATCTATTAATTCAAAATTAATAATAATACAAGAGCTATTAATTTTAATTAATAATTGATATATATTAAAATATAATTAACAATTAATATATTAAATTAAAAACTATTAATTAAAATGTGTTAATCAAATTATAAATTAAACCCATTTAATTTTTTTGTTGGGTTTTTAAATTTAAAACAAACCTTTTTTTAAACGCGCAGTTTTTATTTAATTAATAAAAATTTTAGTTATTAGTTTTTTTTTATTAGTTATTAAATTTATTTTAAATGTTAATAAAATATAATTTATTTTTAAGTGTAGTTTAATTAGAAGATTCTTTACCCATTGAGATTCGACGTCCTTGTACCAGGTGCTTGATGGTTCTTTGAAGATGAGCTTTTTATGTTCCTTCATCATTTGTTATGTAATTTCATTATTGTAAATCTTGTATTAGTGTATCGCATGTGATACCTAATCTGGAAATTGTATATTAAGTAGACTAGAGTGATTACCACATACCCTGTGACATGTGCAGTGGATGTGAGTTTATGGTGGTTTCATGGTTATCCATGAGGATTGTAATTATGGTTTTGTAAGTTGTATTTGTTATACTTAATCAGATGGAATCTTTTGTTATATTGTTAGTTGTGTTTTTCATTAAGTAATTCAACGTCATGGAACCCTTAAGTCGTGTAATCTATGTGTGTGTAAGACATGTGTATAAATGGTGATTTCTTTCGCATTAATGTATGTCTCTTTATGTTAACTTTAAAAGAAAAAATTATTCAGCACACATAGTGTCATGTTCTAAGTTAATCTCTCTTGGGTTCCCTGGCGAGGCATTACACCAGTTCCAATCAACCTTCCTGATTCATTGAAGAACTTTTCCTTTTTGTTCTCAAATGCAACTCGGTGACCTATTTTATCCAACTGTGAAATACTCAATAGATTATAGTTAAGTCCTTTCACCCAATATGCATTTTCACATCTGATCAGATTATTCAACATTATGGTTCCTTTACCCTCAACCAGACAAGGTGATTCATTACCCATTCTTACTGACCCACCATTATAATATTTAAAAGTTTCAAAATATTCCTTATCTCTAGTCATGTGGTGAGTACAGCCACTATCAATAATCTAGACATCATTTTTACTAGCCTTAGTTATGAGTATAGTTTCAACATACCTTTCTTCTTTGTCTGAATCATCCTTTATAGCAACAAATACCACCTTAATATCTTCATCAAATTCACTGTCATTATTCTCAGCTTTGTTCTCAGCCAGGTAACAAGCCTTCTTTCCTTTTTCCTTGTAGTCTCGATTATCTCCTTTGTCATATTGTCAGTTGATTTGGTAATCTTGGTCATCACCTCTGTCAAACTTCTTTTCATAAGGTTTGTCATTGTTTTTGCCATCTTTTCTTTTATTAGTACATCTAGCAGCAAAGTGTCCAATCTCTTTGCAATTAAAACATACCAATGGTAATTTACCTTTGTATCTACCTTTGCCTCTCTACAATCTTCTAGCCATTAGTGCTTCAATCTCATCAAGTTCTTGGTCATCACTATCATTTTGCATAGTGTGTTTATGACTTGATTTACTTATTTTCAAAATAGATTTGAATGCAGACACAATATTTGGTAAGACACTATTGTCAAAGTTATTCATCTCAAATGAAATAATTATACCAATTAAACTATCTAGAGTAACATTGTTATTTGCTACTACTCTCATTTCTTGTATAGCAGATACTCTAATAGCATAAACAAGCAATAAGGTTCTGAGAATTTTACTTACCACTATTTCTTCTTCAAGTACACCTCCTACTCCTTAGATAGCATTAACAACCTCTTTGATTCTACAATTGTACTGAGTGATGTTTTCTCCATCTTTCATTATGAGGTCATCAAACTTTCCTCTTAGTCTGCCTTAGCTCTCAGCACATTTTTATCTCCTCTATGTACTAGCTTGAGTTTGTCCCACATTTGTTTTGCAGTGGTGCATGATTTGACATCTTCAAATTTAGCATCAGAGAGTGAGGAAGCAAGTTCTATCATCATAGAATTGTGTTCATGCTTTTCTCTTAATTGATCAACTATCAGAGGTCCAATAGGTAAAACAAATTCAGCATACAAGTACTATGTGACTTCATTTCCAATACCTTATAGGTGGAGTCTTATCCTAATTTGCCATGATGCAAAGTTGTCTTTGTTCAACTTAGGCACATCCCTTTTTCTCATCTTGTGATCTTTAGCTTGATTCTTAAAACTAACATCCAAGCACACAAGCTCTAATACTAATTGTTAGAATAATTGAGAGGGGGTTGAATCAACGGCCTCAAAAATTAATCAAATAATCCAACAAAAAATTTATACCATAAATATAAAACCTCTAGTTATCTTCAGTCCTACAAGATGTATGCCTTGTGTGAATCTAACATGTATATACTACTCGGTGAATATACTATTTACTCTTTCATTAATCTTTACCGAATACGAGTTTATCTTTTCTTAACCTTTACCAAAATACAGTAAATAACTTAGTGTTTACCGATCAATCATATTTTAGTAGTGTAAAGAAAAACATCAAAGAAATAAACCATATATATGTTTGACACGTGGATTTTTAACATGGAAACCCTGTTAAGGGAAATACCACTTGGGAGAGGTAACCCAAAATTTTCACTCTTCTAAAGTGAGCTTGGTAAATAGCCAACCATGTTAAAGGTTACAAAAATACTGTTAAGTGCAACCTTGTTAGAGGATTTAAAACTAACAGTTTATTACTTGACCTAGCATTCAATATGTTGTCAACATAAGAACCTTTTGATACTCCTTGGGATGTATTTCAATATATTAAGGATGGTTAAATCCCACTCTATTAAGAGATTTTCTAATTCAATGGTTAAATTGAAACAGTAGATGATCTATTCATTAATACAACTTTGAATTACAGATTTTCAGATCTATTGTAAGTCCATAATACCTTTCTAATCAATTTTCTCTTCAGTTCTTTTGCTCCACTTTTGTATGCTCGGTGAATGATGTTGCTTCTCTATTTCTTGATGTCTGTATAATTCTTATCTCTATCCTTCAGCCTGTATGATCAGATCTACATGAAGAATTCTATCTTCACCAGAATTATCTTCAGCATTCCTCTCTTCATTATGAATTACTTGTCTCTTTATATAGACATGATTTCACCATTTCTTGTCCTTCTTGTTTTCTTCGTTGATTACTTCTTGATATGTAAAGCTCATCATGCTTTCTTTAGTTTTATTCCACAAATCTCTCCTTTTTTTCTAGAATAAAACATGCTTTAAATATCCTTCTTATCTTTAGCTTTTATCTGATTGATGAAAACAAAGTAATCAATCATTTAAATCTAAATATAGCTCCTACCAGCTAATTTGTTTTGTCATATCCTAACTTCAATTCTCGTTGGTCAACACTTTAGTTGTGCTTGGTGACTACTGCAGATAGCTCGGGCAACAACTTCATTTTTGTTCAGTGACAACTGTAGTTAGCTCGATAATGCTTGCTTGGGTATCACTTGATCGGGTAACACTGTGAACTTCTGTGCTTGGGTTTTACTGTCTGTTGGGGTTTATTGTCACTTGGTGTATATGATTATCGACAACAAAAAATTTGTCTTTTCAAATTATTGAGTGTTGTGACAATATGTCTATGAGAAATCATATCATATCAAGTTGACATCAATGACAATACAATACATTAACTGATTTAATATCTTGCATTTACTTTCTGTAGCTCAGTGATCATTAACTTTGTCATCTTAAAATATTCAATCAATTATAGTTCATCAAGATGTCCTTAATAATCAATCCAAATGAGTAAAAAATATGGAACAAAGATAAATATTCAATGAGATCACACAAATGATAGGAAGTACTGTTAGAGTAATTATCTATTTACACTTATTAATTAGATCACTTTGATTTAATTAATTAAGTTGTTTATTACTCTAGTTTACTTAAGCTCTCTTAGGTGCATTATAATTAATATTTACATTAATTATTAATGTGCAACCTAGCTTTTCTAGTTTTAGGGTTTCATTCACCTTTATAGGTTGAACTTTGTAGTTTCTTTTTCATTAATTTAGATTACAATTTCGCTCCTACATTTTGAGCAACTTCTAAGTTCTTCTATTTCCCTCTTCCTGCTTCTCTATTTCAATAGGTTTTGGCATGCAGGTGTTCTTTGGGTTCTGTGGATTTTTCATTATCAAATCCTACATGGTATCAGAGCTTCCCTACTAATGCCTGGTCTAAAGGTTTTGAAGTCATGATTTGAAGAAGAAAACCATAGCTTCTCTAGTTTTTTTTCTTCAATCTTGAGGAGGCGCTATTTTCTAGAGCACTTTGAGCCAAAATGGACACTGCCATTGCACTCAGAGGGCCCGGGAGAACAAATTTTTATATAAAGTTGGCCATATTTGGCCACAGTAGCTTATGGAAAAATTTTATGCCCCTAAGTCTGTATGAGACGCTTCCTGAGGAAAAATTGACAAAAAGATTAAAAAAAAGTGCCACTAGGGCTCGCAGCAGAGTGCCGCCGGTCGCAACCAATAGCGTCGCTGCTACGCCACCCCGGCGCCACCAGGGCTCAGCCCATGCCTGGCCCCCCACTAGCACACCACTCAGCCCTCCACTGGTGCTGCTCTGCCCTGAAGCCACCGGCTGCCACCTCCGCTGGCAACAAACACCTGCCCGCCAGCAGAGGTGACATCATCACCGACGTCACTTACCGGCAAGTTTTTTTGGCGAATTTTAAAATTTTCTGACTGAATTTGATTTTTTCTGGTGGCCAGTATTTTTTTCTAGCGAACAGCCTTTTGATGGCCATACGGCCATAAAAAATTTTTGCAGGGTGCTGCGATGGTCGTTTGACCATCAAATTATTTCTTGTCTCTGGTTTTTTCCATAGAGCTATTTTTTAGAGGAGCAGTTGGTTTTTCGGCCATAACTTGTGCATACGGTGTCCATTTTTGGAAAACAAAATATCATCAGAAAGGTATTTCTGAGCTGGATGTGATGGTACTAGTATCATTTTTTGATTCATCTATTTGAGATTTTTTTTTGCATTGAAGTAGAGGATTCAGTTTCCTCCATCTCTACATCTAGCGTCCAGGTTTTCTTCTCATTTTTTATGCTTTCTATAGTTGTTTATTTATTGTACAAGGGGATAGAATTATACATTGTGGGGGGTGCTCTTTCATTTCTATAATTTACTTCAAAAAATACCCTTATGCTTCCGTCTTATTCTTCTCTCAATGTCAGACCCCTTTGTGGCCCGACTGACACAACATAATTATCACACCTGGAAAGCAGAGATGATGAGGCTACTTATGTCACGTGGCTTATGGTCATGTCTAGATGAGAATCAACCTATCCTATAGTGCCCCTTTGAGGTTATTCATCACAAAAAAAAAATGGATGAAGCCATGGGATTGATTGCACTGAATATTTCTGACAGTCTCCTGTTTCACCTAGATGGTTTGACCACTCCTCGAGCTATTTGGGGCAAGTTTTTAGACTTGTTTGGCACAATGAATTAGTTTTGGGCCCTTCAGCTTGATGCAGAGTTGACCACCTTATCTCCTGACAGTTTCTCCACCATTGAGGACTTCTTGATGAAGTTCAATGCTCTTCGATCACTTTTACAAAGATGTGGGAAGACCAAATCAGATGATGACTATATCTTCCTGATACTCTCAAAGCTTCGCAGACAGTTCCAGATTTTCTCCTCCACTTTCTATGCCACTATGGATGCTTTGGGTCTTAGGCACAATATTCCTTCCTTTGTGACCTTTTGTGATCAGTTGACTTGAGAGCAGTCAAAGCTTCAATAGTTGAATGATGCCTCCAGCTCTATGAGCCATGCCTTGGTTGTTCACCCATCTTCACGAAAGCCAGAACAGAAATAGGATTCTCCTTCTTAGCATTCCACTTGCCCACCTCCTTCCCCTAAGGGAAAATCAAAGGCTGACAAACCTAAGTGTATTTATTGCAATAAGTTCAATCATGATGAGTATCAGTGCTTTCAGAAGAAGATAGATAGATATGCCCAATAGATTTTTGAGTTGACAGCTCTTCTTCACAAGAGCAATATTTACATTCCTCCCTCCTCTTCTCACTGGTCTTCTTCATCATCTTCTTAGGCAGATGGTTCAGACAATGGAAAGGGTCATACCTTATGTACATCTTCTATAGCTCCCTCTTCTAGGTGGTTGTTGGATTCTAGTGCTTCACATCATATGGCATCTTCTCAAAGTTCCTTCTCATCTTTTTCATCCTCTCCTACCCCACACATCTTGATTGGGAATGACACTGTTATGCCTGTGTGTGAGAAGGGTTCTATTGACATTGATGGCAGTGTATTCCATGATGTACTATGTGTTCCATCCTTGTCATCAAACCTTCTCTCCATTTATTAGATTACTCACAGTGGGACAGAGAAGATGGTTGAGTTCACTACAGATTCTATACACATTAGAGATAGTAAAACTAGCCACATTGTTGCTACAGGGACAATTGATCATGCCACCCGCCTGTACTCCTTCTCCCATTTTGGTCCACCATCTCCAGTGTTGGAGAATATCTCTCCTACTTCATGTGTGCCTAGTGAGAAGAAGTCAAGTCACCTGAACTTTTGTGTTTCTCCTGAGATAACTATTGTGGCTTCTCCACCTCCTCCTCCTGTTGTGCCTGCATTTGTTCAGCATGATTTTTCTTCAACAGTCTCTATTATGGTCTCTCCCTACATCAAGCCTTCCACTCTAGTTGTTGAGGGAATATCTAAGGACATTCATCTCCTCTCAGCTGACATATTTAGCTCATCTATTGGCCCAACTTCATTGGGGATTCCATTCTAGGAGCCTCATTCATTCTCCTTTGGGCACCAGTTAGGCCTTCCGATTTCACCTCTCATTCAGGGGTTTCCTTATTGTTTTGTGTCTCTATTTCTTCCACATTGGAGTTCCATTGGTTCGATCATTCCTACAGGGGTTCCATCATTCTGGGGGGCTTTGGTGTCTCATCCCTCTCTCATGGGGGTTTTGATTGTACTTATGGTTTTGAGAGAGTCTCTTGAGCCATTTTTTTTGCATTCTTTTCTATCTCTTCTTGGAGTAGGGTTTTTCCCATGTGGTTTTCTCTATTTCTCTACTTTACAGAGATTTGGTTGTGCTTGGGTACCTGATCAGGCCTTGTTGCTAGGACCCATTTTCCTTCTTTCATAGTTGTGCTAGGTTAGCTTACCTCCTGAGCTTCTCTTAAGGGGGGGTGTTAGAGTAATTATCTATTTACACTTATTAATTAGATCACTTTTATTTAACTAATTAAGTTGTTTATTACTCTAGTTTACTTAAGCTATCTCTTAGGTGCATTATAATTAATATTTATATTAATTATTAATATGCAAACTAGATTTTCTAGTTTTAGGGTTTCATTCACCTTTATAGGTTGAACTTTGTAGTTTCTTTTTCATTAATTCATATTACAATTTTGCTCCTATATTTTGATCAACTTCTGAGTTCTTCTCTTTCCCTCTTCTTGCTTCTCTATTTCAACACGTTCTTGCGTGCAGGTGTTCTTCGGGTTCTGTGGATTTTCCATTATCAAATCCTACAAGTACAAACATATATTGATATCAAAACATCAAATACATATAAAATCAGAGCCAAGGAAACCACTAATAGTCTTAATCTAAATATACAGAGCTTACAAGCATTCTGTGGCATAAAAATCCCATCACTCCAACATGATCTTGGAAATCCTTTTATAGAAAAAGGATTTCAACAAGCTTCAGATCATTTTAGGGAAAAAAGACCAACAACTAGGTCAATCAAGACATGAAAAGGATTAACTCATTTAAACTACACTAACTTCAACCAAAAGTAAACTCTGTCATCAATCCACTCTGTACAATCTAATCTATAGCCGCTAGTTATTATAAAATATTAAAGAATATTCCCTAGAAAAGGAATACAGAATGTCTCTATTCATTAGGGAATGTATATCTTTAAAGGGAATCTAATCCTCCAACCACCAGACTTGGCAAAAGATCCACCATTAAAGCATAAAAGACAGGGAGTCTACTAAGGTTTTTAAAAAATCTACAAATCTTAGTAGAAACCCTAAGTATCAGATTATCTCAATATAAATGCAACATTAAAACATTCAGATCCATCGTATTTGAATCTTGGCAACATCCCTTAACTGGATAAAATTAACCCAGTAAATCAGATTCATCTATTTATTACCAACAGCATGAATCATAGAGCCACCACTTCAAAAACCTAGGAAAATGTTTAAAAATTCAAACATTTGATATAACGACTATGCCTGGTGTGGGAAAATCCATTGACAACCAAGATCAAACTTTATATTAACTTTGAAACACAGTCGTAGATCATCTTTTGAAACACCCACAAGCCAAAATCAGATCTTGACACACGTCAACAAGACGCGATGCCTTGAAGAATATCCATTGTGAGACTTTCCTTTGAGGCAACGTGCCAACCACATGATTAAAACATATCTACATTACCTTTTTCTTCCTTCAGAAATCTGGACCCACAATCCAAACAAGACACATGTCACATAAGCATTATTTTGCGGTGAGTAAAACTGATGCATCCTTGGGATCAAAGGATCATGCTAGCCATAAAATGGGAACTAATCTACGCCACCTTTATCTCTTTTCATAACCCTTGACCCATGATATCATAAATCCATGTGTTTCTCAGGTGCTATACCATAATGAAATAACTAATGTACATCTTCCTTTAGTGGAAACATGCCCATCGTCAGATTGAAAAAATCTTATCTGCACATTAACTTTACCTTTATCTTAGCTCAGTCCCACCATGACCATGTGTCTTTCAAGAACAATGTTGCAAAGGTTTAAACATCACGTAACTTTAATTCAAGACACTACACCTACCGCTTGATTGAATCTAATCTGATGATTCTGCATCAATACTGCAATCTTGACCATGTCCCACCATATGCTACGTGGCGCAAAGGCATGAACCTGCAATAGCTATCCAACGTGCATATTTTGTTCATGGGATAGCGCCAACCATTGGATTATCAGAGATCCATTAGAATATTAATTTCTTGATAGCTCTTCCACTTTCCACGTGTTTCTTAGGCACTATGTTTTGAAGGATATCTTCCCTGCAACTCTAGACAGGAGAAACGTGCCAACTATGTGAGGAAAATAGATCTGACAGTAGAAAATCCTTGTCACTAGCTTTTTAACATGCTAACTTCATGATCCTAGGAAAGACACTTGGAACCATGCCACGATGCCTTGATGATTAAACTAGTCACTTCTTTTGATCACAGGATCATGCTCGTCATTAGATCAAAATAGACTTGCATGACACTTGGGAGAAATAAAATACCATGGAAACTTAGGAACTTGGGGAAAAAGTAAACACATCCTGCTAGGACTTGGGAGATAAAATAAGTGGCCCTACTTGATGACTTAAGACCCATGGGTAAGGAAATTAAGTGACCCAAAAAGTAATGCAAAATTAAAATTAGGCATTAAGACTTATGGTTTTAAACCAAATTCATACCAAGGGTTTTACAACCTATCCTAAACATCATGAAATTTTGAAAGACATAGTAGCAGGGAAAACCTTTTGCAATTCTAACCAGATCTAGAACATGAACATGCCAAATGAAAAATCTATGACCAACAGTGGCTCTGACTCGGGATGCTTGATTGCAAGATCAAACCAAGAATCCAAAACTCTATGAAAAGAAGTCAAGGGACAAGAACAAAACCCCACAACAAAAAAACATAGGAATATATACAAATGTACATCCTACAAAAAAGAAAACACACCTAAATCCAACTCCATATATACATGACTATTGTGCATGGAAAGAAACTCAGCTAAAGAAATGTTTTAGGAACTGTCCATGCACTTGCAATTCCAATACCTCATTATCCAGATTTCTCAAAAAATATGAATCCTTACCATATGTATGATGAATAACATACGGCCCTAACCATAAGGATTCAATATTTTTTATGTTTTCCTATGCCTTCATCTTTAGCATTCCACTGCAACACCATTTCATCTAGCTAAAAAATTTTGTTACTGGCTCTCTTGTCAAACAAATATTTCATTTTTTGTTAACTTTTCAAGTTTTTCTTTTGTCCCTCTTGTCTAATTTCATCCAATTCAACCAATTGGACCATTCTAGTATGCATGGAATCACTCACTTCCAACCCTTCATCCTCAATGAATTTATAAACAGTAAGTAAATTATTTTGGTAATTTGGCTTGCATACCATACACCAATTAAAAAGGGGACTTGTTAGTAGCCTTTTTAATAGTTACTCTATTATCCCATAAAGATAGTTTTAACTTAGAATGTCAGGCTCTTTTGTTTGTTTCCAAATTTTTCTTCAGAATCTGTAGAATGCTCTTATTGTTGGATTCTCCTTTTCCATTAGCTTGTGGGTGGTATGGGGAAGAATATGGCATCACAATTCTATATTTATCACAAAACTCCTTAAATTATTCTGACCTAAAATACATAGCATTATCCATTACCAACTTCACAAGGACACCAAATCTGGTCAGAACATTTTTCATCAGAAACTCAATTACAAACTTACTAGTTGCTTTCTTAGTAGGAATTTCCTCTATCCTCTTTGTGAAGTAATTTGTGGCAACCAATATCCAACTATGTCCACCACTAGATTTTTTTGAAAACTCCCCAATAAAGTCAATCCCCCACATGGAAAAAGGTGCCTTAGCCACTACTGGATTTAACAACAATGCACCTAAATAATTTAGCTTGGAAAAAAATATCTGACATGCTTCACTCTTTTGGACAACTTTAAAAGAATCTTTAAATAAACATGGCCAAAAATAACCAGCCCTCATGACCTTATGGTCAGTAGTCTTGGCAGAATAATGTCCACCACACACACCAGCATGCATCTCTTTTAAAACCTTTTCAGCCTGTCATTCATCTAAACACAACAAAATTACACCATTTTTGTACTTCAAATATAAATCTTACAGTACTAATGTGTATTTTTGGGCTTGCAACCTGAGGGTTCTTTTTTTATTATCAGTCATAGTCTTAGGGAATTTTGCATTTTTGAGAAAATATATAATGTTAACATAGCAAGGTTGTCTTTCAATACTAGTTACTATTAGATCCTATACTCCCACATTATTTACTTGAACCAAATCCATATTTTCTTCAATCATTAGCTTTTCCAAGCCTAATACTCGTACTAATTTTGTAATATAGATTTCCAAATTAAACTCCATAATCATGTTGATCCATTTGCATTGTTTTCCAGTAACCTCTGACTGGGTAAGAATGTCTTTGATTTCTGCATGAGGAACATATGCATCACTTTTTCACATACTAGATAACATCTGAATGATTTTATAGGTTTAATTAAAGCATATTCTTGTTTTTCCATCATTGCATAGTTTAACTCTACAGCTTGGAGAGATTTACTGAAAAAACAATGAGATGTTCATACCCCTCTTCATCCTTCGAAAGTAACATAGCAGCAATTGTATGAAAGGATACAAAAGAAAATAATGAAAATGGCCTACTATATTCAGGAGACCAAAAAATAGGTGCTTCCTGAATTTCCTTCTTGATTTTCTCAAAATCGAATTGTTCTTTTTCATCCCACTCAAACTTTGCATCCTTCTTTAAAAAAATTATTATAGGCTTAATAATTTCTACAAAATTAGCAATAAACCTCATCACAAAATTAATCTTTCCTAAGAAAGATTGTACTCCCTTAACATTCTTTGGAGCAATGACCTTTTGAATTGCATCTATCCTTTCTGGGTCAATTCCCATTCCCTCCTTTGATACAATATGTCCCAGTAACTTTCCTTATGTTACTGCAAATTGACATTTCTTAGGATTCAAAGAAACACCATATTCCAAAGCCTTGTTAAAAATCTTTTCTAAATGACCATAATGGTCCTCTTCCTTCTTGGAATATGATGTCAAATTATCTTGATAAATTACCATGAATAAATCAATAAATTCTTTAAATACAACATCCATAGCTCTCTGGAATGTTGCTCCTACATTCATGAGACCAAATGGTATTCTAATATACACATATGTCCCCCAAGGAGTAGTACATGCAATTTTAAACTACTCTGATTCCTTTACTAATAAATGATTGTAACCAGAAAAACCATCCATCATTGACAATAAATCACAACCAATAACTTTATGCAATATTGCCTCATCTCTTGGCTAAATTAATCTGGATATATTACAATTCTAGGGGAGAATGGACTCAAATTATGGACAACAAGTACAATAAGGACCACCCTAACTTTATTTATTTTCTTGATTATGACAGGGTTTCAAGAGGATCTGTTATATGGAGGAATGCTATGAAAAATAGGGATATCATTAGAAAAGGAATAAGATGGAAAGTTGGAAATGGCAGGAATGTTCTCTTCTAGGAAGATGAGTGGATTTTATAGGATCCCCTTAAGGACTGTCCTAGATGGAATAACTTTGAGAACCTCTGCAAAGTTAGATTTGGAAGGATAGTGGGGGATTATTGGGAAGGAGATCACTGGAAAGATCTGGCTGTTATTGACATTTCGATGGGATAGCTTAACCAAATTCTGGAAACTACCACCCTGATTGAGGAGGAATATAAGATTATCTGGAAGTATACTTTGAGTGGTAATTTTTCTACTTCTTCTTTGTATAATAAGGAGTTTGAAGATTTGATTGAACCTTTTTGGGCTAAGGCCTGGATAAAGGATCTTACTCCTAAGATCAATGTTTTTCTGGATCCTTTTACAAAATAAAGTCCTCACTACTGACAACCTTATGATAAGAGGGATGACTGTTGTGAGTAGATGCTACCTTTGCAAGAAGAATGAAGAGAGTGTTGATCATATGATTATTCATTGTCCTTTTGTTAGGGTGATATGGGACAACTTTCTTATTCTTTTTAATATAGAATGGGTTTTCCCTGAAAATTTGAAGCATCTTTTTAATTCCTAGAGACATCATCCAAAAAATGAAACTGTTATTCAAGTTTGGAAATTTGCTCTTCCCTATATTTGGTGGGGAATCTGGAGAGAAAGGAATGAAAGAGTTTTCATGAATAAAGAGGCAAATGCCAAGGAGGTTTTTTACAAGATAAAGAGAGCTATTAAAGAAAATGCAATATTAAAAGATAGAATTATGGAACCAATCTTGGAGGAGGATATTGTCTTATTTCAAAAATGGAAGATAAAAGGGAATTTTAGGAAGTAGGACAACAAAATTATGAGAGTTGATGCTAGGTGGGATTGCCCACCTAGGGGGTGGATGAAAGTCAACTTTGATGGGGCCTCAAAAAAAAACCCATGGGTGGTGGGATGTGGGATTGTCATAGGGATGATAATGGGGTTTGTAAGGGTATCAAAGCTATCCCTATTGGTTTCCAGACCAACCACCTTGTTGAGGCCACTGCTGCCCTTCATGGTCTCATCATGGATAAGGAAAAAGGATGCAAGAAATTTTGGGTTGAAGGTGACTCTCTCAACATTGTAAATTTTTTGAATTATCTTACCCCTGCATCGTGGTCTATTTACAATATTATGCAAAAGGCTAAAGCCTTAATTCATTCTTTTGATAATTATATGGTGACACATAACTACTAGGAAACCAATGGGGTGGCTGATTGGGCTGCCAACATGGCATGTAAAATGGAGGCGGTGACTCAATGGGGAGGTGATGTTGACACACTAGTTCAAGTGCAGTTATTGATGAATAATGACCATTTACAAAGCAATAAAAAAAGAGATCATAAATGGTAAGTTTTAATTATTTGTTTATGGAAGAAGTGACTTGTTGTCATTACCATCTAAGGAGAATGTACTTAGTGGTAATTATTAGCTAGAAGTGGCATGTTTTCTAGGTGCACTTCATATTTATGAAAGGGAGGTAGGATATTTCAAATGCATTCACAAAGTCACCTACAGAGAAAGTAATCTTAACCAGAGAGCAGATAAGGGAGGTAACAAGAAGCGAGTGGAACCTGCAAATTGTGATGAATAGCGTGAAAGGGAAGATGTGTAGAAGATTTTGGTGGACGGTGGTTTGGCAGTTTTCCTAGAGAGGCTTCATGGGTGCAACTCCACTATCACAAGAATCTTCTCAAAGACCTGGAAAAATGGGAAGGTCATGGTTGGCAACCAGTATATGGAAGTCACTGAGGAGGTTATTACGGAGGTGACTAGTATGGGAATGGAAGGGCTTAAATTTTACAGAGATGGGCTTATCTCAGACAAGGCATGGGAGAAGTTTCCTGAGGAAGATAAGGAAAGGGCTACGTTGGTGAAGGTGAGCACCTCTTATCATGACCCCATGTGCATATCCAAACCCTGGAGATATGTTTTGTTCATGCTCATCAGCTACATCACTCTGGATGGTAGGTTCACTAGGGCCTATGGCTGTAATCACCTAAAAATGGTCACCTAAACCCTAGACCCCCAATCTTAGCAATGAATCAAGAAACCATAATCTTGATTAAACCTAAGTCCTAAATCAAACAGGCAATTCATCAAATTTGAACTGATCTGACCTAAACCCTAGGTCCTAATCAATAATTGTACTTGATTAATTAATTAATTCCTAAAATCAAATTACCTTGGAAAATAAACATTATGTTAATTATTTAATTGATATTATGATATATTAATTAAATAAAAATTACAAAATTGTCAATTAAATCAAAAAGGAATTAAATTAATTATAAAATCATAAATGTGCATTCAAAATCAATTAATTTATTAAAAATGCATATGACATCATCAAATCCAGTTAACTGATTTATCAAAATGGAAACAATCTAGTTCCACTCAGTTAACTGATTCTCCACTATTTATCATTTTGGAAACAATTCAGTTAACTGTGAACTAATTTTGGAAGTTTCCAAAATAACTGATCAGTCAGTTCAATCAACTGACTCTCTCAACCAATCAAATCACTTGCACATGGATTGTGCTTCTTCAATCGAATCTAAGCCACTCTTTTTGTTCAATCTTGACCATCGATTCAAGAGAGATTTCTATAAAAGAGAAACTCTTTTCCCTCACAAAGGATCCTAATTTTTTTATTAATGTTATTATACTACATTTTTAATAGCATTCTTAGCATTCTCTCATTTAGCTAATATTGTTGTTTTAATTTCAAGCATGCAAATCTAATTATTAGAGAATATTTCAATTGGTGTTTTAAAATCAATCTTACACACTCAATTTGGTGCTTCTAAAATGAATCTAATGCAGCAGTGGCAATGCGGAAGACTTCAACAATGAGCCAATGGTGGAGTTTGAATCCTTCAACACCCAAAGTGAGGGGGGAAGGTGCTAGATACCTATCAAAGGTATGGTAAAAGGACTTGGAGAAGGTTATCTCAACCCTACAAGACAATATAACCTAATCACTAGGCTTGTCAAAGTCCCAAGCACCAAGAAACAAGAATGCACCA
>MU225092.1:127113-149746 GCA_018584345.1 Thuja plicata
AATTCTGCCAATCCTGGAACTAGGCCTCACAACTTGGTCTAGGTGCCTAACTAGACTAAACTAGATATGTTTTAGGACTCTTAGAGTCATTTCTTGTTGGGTCTAGGGTTGGTGCTCCTGCACCAGAATCCTAATTAGTCTTGGATGAACAACAAACTGCATTTACATTTAGATTAATCATTTATTTGCATTATCATAGCTTTTAAAATCTTTCATTTAGGTCTTCGGTGTAGTCACTGAGTTTGCAATGACCTGAGAGAAAACTCATACTCCTGCCTTCTAGAAGGCAACAGGTCGATTATTCCATACATGCAGGATGAATGAATCTATATTCATTCCTATATACAATTGAAGAGAAATGACCATGTTGAAGTGTTCTGCTAAGTAGAGGCCACTTTTAGAAATGTGCGTGCTAAAAGTGGCCTCTACTTAGTAGAACACTTCAACATGGTCATTGCTCTTCAGTTGTATATAGGAATGAATATGGATTCATTCATCTTGCATGTATGGAAGAATCGACTTGTTGCCTTCTAGAAGGCAGGAGTATGAGTTTTCTCTCAGGTCATTGCAAACTCAGTGACTACACTGAAGACCTAAAAGAAGGATTTTAAAAGCTATGATAATGCAAATAAATGATTAATCTAAATGTAAATGCAGTTTGTTGTTCATCCAAGACTAATTAGGATTCATTTTAGAAGCACCAAATTGAGTGTGTAAGATTGATTTTAAAAAACCAATTGAAATATGCTCTAAGATTAGATTTGTATGCTTGAAATTAAAACAACAATATTAGCTAAATGAGAGAATGCTAATAAAAATGCAGTATAATAACATTAATCAGAAAATTAGGATCCTTTGTGAGGGAAAAGAGTTTCTCTTTTATAGAAATCTCTCTCGAATCGACGGTCGAGATTGAACAAAAAGAGTGGCTCAGATTCAATTGAACAAGCACAATCCATGTGTAAGTATTCAATTGGTCGAGAGAGTCAGTTGACTGAACTGACTGATCAGTTACTTTGGAAACTTCCAAAATCAATGTTTCCAAAATGATAATCAGTGGAGAATCAGTTAACTGAGTGGAATTGGATTGTTTCCATTTTGATAATCAGTCAACTGGATTTGATGATATCATATGCATTTTTAATAAATTAATTTATTTTTAATGCACATTTATGTTTTTATAATGAATTTAATTCCTTTTTGATTTAATTGACAATTTTGTATTTTTATTTAATTAATATGTCATAATATCAATTAAGTAATTAACATAAGATATATTTTCCAATGTATTGTGATTTTAGGAATTAATTAATTAATCAAGTACGATGATTGATTAGGACCTAGGGTTTAGGTCAGATCAGTTTGAATTCGATGAATTTCTTGTTTGATTTAGGACTTAGGTTTAATCAAGATTAGGGTTTCTTGATTAATTTCTAAGATTGGGGGTCTAGGGTTTAGGTGACCATTTTTAGGTGATTACAATGGCTACCACTTCATGCTTCTCAACCACTTCAGACACAATATGAAGGTCATTTTTCCTTTCTACTTTCTCAGCTCGCTTGATTTCACCATTAATAGTATGCAAAAGAAACCAAAGGAGGATCATGTCTCTCACCAGGGGCTTATGGTGTTAGTTTATGAAGTTCTTAAATCCAAGAAGGTGGAGAGACCTCTATTTAAAAGGACTCAGAAATATGAGAAAGATACAGAAGGAGACAAGGAGGAAAGTATGTATGAAGAAGACACTGAAGAGGAGGAAGAGGAGAAAAAATGGTATAAAACCCCTAAGAAGGGAATAAAAAAGGGTTCTTCTTCCTCGAAACATCTGAAGAAGTCCCACATCAAAATATTTGATACTGAGAAGGATACTGAGGATGATAGCTCAGAGGACAGTGATAGAAGAAAGAAAAAGGGAAAAATTAATACTAAGGTTAAGAAGATGACTCCAGCGGAGGAAACTAAGACTAAAAAGGATACCGAGGATGAAGATAACGGGACTAAACCCAAAACTAGGGTTAAGAAAAGAAAGAGGGGAGATATGAAAACCCACAAAGGGAAAAATCCCAGCAAGAAAAAAATCATGCTTTCCTCAGATGAGGAGGATGACAAGGAGAAGGATGAGGGAAAGGATGATACTAACCCTACTGAGAGCATGGAGAATAAAGAGCAGAAGGAAGAAGAAATGGTGAAGGAGGATTCTAGGAAGGGACTTGAAAATAAGAACATTGGGAAGGAGGAAACCCACCACAATGATGATACAAGTAATACTTTTGAACCTGAGGATTTAGACCATGGTAAAGCTTGCATTATAGATTTTGCTGGTTTAATTAGCAAAATGTTAGGTGATAATGTTAACTTGAAGAATCAAATTGAGGGTATGAGGGGGGAAATGAACATATTAAAATGTTTTGGTATTGGGGAGAAATCTATTACTGAGTGTCTGGGGGAAATGAAAGAGGTCATCAGGAATTTGGAAGCACAGGTTGATTTGGTGAACAGAGTCAAGAAATTGGAAAAGTAGTTCAAGGACTTTGAGAACAAATTTGTTGGATAAGATAGCATGAGGTAGATCAAGAACCTAAAGGCCAAGGTGGACAAGCTGGAGGACACAGTTTGTAAGATTGGGGACCAATCTCTAAAGAGTCTCAAAGCTTATACAGGGCAGGCCAAGAGTTTAATGGAGAAGCTAGAGAAGGATACTAGCGATAAGGATAGCCAAGCTGTTAAGGATCTGGATGGCCCGAGAACTCACACTAGGGCTAGCACAAAAAAGATGAGCCCACGGGAGGAAAAAGAGAAGGACAAAGGTGACCTCAAAAATATTATCAATCAGATGGATTTTATGGTGATTCAAGCCCAGGAAATGGTTGATGACATGTAGTTGTCTTTTCCTGGGTCCTCCCCTTTTTTGTGTTGTCCCTATTTATTATATATATCCTTTGGGACTGTTGCTAGCTAGCATTTTTGCTGGCTTTTTTTTTCAATGCCTCGACACAGATGTTGTTGTAATTTCTTTGAATATTTGTATAACTCTGTTTAAAGGTTTTGGGTCCTTGTAAAACCTTTTTTTACTTAATCAGAACATTGCCTCCATGTTAGGAAAAGAATAATTGTCCTTTAGAGATGCAATATTAAAATTCCTAAAGTCAATACAAATCCTTATATCACCATTATTTTTCCTTCCTGGGACCAAATTAGAAACTCAGGTTGAATGTCTTATGGGTTGAATAATTATTGCATCCCTCAACCTCATTAATTCTTATTGCATCTTGGGGGATAATAATTGGTTCAGTGGTATCTACTTCTGTCTGATTGGCTTAGTATCTAGTTTTAGTGGGATCTCATGCTAGAAAAGGTCTTCCCTATAGGATTTTAGGTCTTCATATGACTAGGCAAACACATGTTTTTTTTCTTAACAATTTAATCTGATTTTCCTTAACATGGGAATCTAACTTCTTTCCAATAAATACCATCTGAGGTGTTTTTTATCCCAGTTTCACTTCCTCCAGATCCTTGATTTTAGCATTGCTCTTATTTGAAAAATAATCATCTTGATCACTAAACAATGCCTCTATTTCTATAAGGCCCTTAGGTATCTGATTAGAACCTAACTGGACAACCTCATTACCAAGAACAGTATCCTTGCCATAAATCACGTCAACTAGAGCATTACAATCTACATAATGGCCTTCATAATGGTCAAGTCACTAGATAAAATTGAGGATATCTTGATCATCCTCAAAAAAAATTTAGTTATAAACATTATCAGGCACAAATGGTCTACTCTTAACCTCCACAATTGATACCCCACTCATAGTCAAATCACCATTCTTTCAAAAAATATTGGCCAGGAAATCAACCATGATGTTTTTTGACCTTTCTATCCATTCAATGTTAAAGGCATCAAATGGTTCATGTTAGAAACATAAAGTAAAATGAAAAAGAGAAGAAAAGAATCCAAGAGAGAGTGCAATGGAAAATATTTACCAGAGAGAGAGAGAGAGAGATTTTCTTTCAATAGATCAACCATCAAGATCACCACAATGCTCCAAGAACCAAGACAAGAACACAAGGATTTGAAACGGGAAAAAAAAAAAAAAAAAAACAACTAGTGAAAAATATGAATATGGCACAAAGCCTAAAGAATGAGAGCAATAAGCTCAATACAATATTGAGAGAAACTTTGAGAATGTGGAGAAGTGAGAAAGAAGAGAAGATTATTAAGAAAGTGTGAGAGGCATATCTTAAATAGAGATGAGTGGAGGATTTTGCATCTAACTCCCATCTTCTATGAATGCCACATTCACATTGTGTGTGTGCCAAATGTGAGATTCCTCTTCCTCTTAAGGAGGAATATCTAATTTCCTTATTAAAGGAATTTAAAAAATGTGACATGTCCTCCTACTTGGACTAGAGGACAAATACAATATAGGATACCTTGGTTTATCATTTAATTACATATATTCACCAAGGAAAGATTAAATTCTAACACTTCAATCTGATCCCAAATAGCATGCTTGTACATCTTTAATCTATTATTTCTCACACCATACTTGGATCTAACTTGTGCTACTACTAGCTTAGAATCCCCAAAAACTTTTAGACACTTAATACCATGCCTAGTAGCAATATTTAACCCCAAAAATAAGGATTCATATTCAGAAGTATTATTGGTACACTGAAAAGTTAACAATAAAGAGTACTTGAAAGTAGTACCTAATGGAGAAATAAATAGAACACCAGCTCCTAATCCCTCTTTGGAACACGCTCCATCAAAGTACATTTTCCATAGTCCATATTTTTGTGTCTTCATCTCTCCAACTAATGGATCAATATGTTTGCATTGTGGAAATATTTTCTCAACTCTAAAGTTTTACATGTCTACATCCACAAAACAATTAAGCATATTATTTTACACCTTTTCAATAGTCACTGGTGCTCGTGGTTCTCTATACAACTTTACTTCATTCTCATTTACTAGGATTGTTCATAAGACAAGTCTAATTGCACATGACCTCCAACTATTGCAACCTATTGTCTAGACAATATAATACCATAATGGGGTTGGGTGTCTATAACAATTACATCCATTTTATAAGTTGTCTCAGGAAATACATAAATCTTAACCTCAACTCCTTTCAGATCTCCAACCATAGGGACCTCTCTATTTTCCATGGCATAACACCTTCTATAAAAAGTGTCTACATCCATGCCCAAATCTTTCATTACTCCATATGGTATTAAATTTGTAGCGGCACCAGAATCAATCATATAATGTTTTACAAGTTTATTGTTTATCAACAAGGTTATATAGAAAGGATCCACTTGAGAGGGATCTTGGGTAATAATATTACCCACATATAAGATAGGGTTTTATGGCTCATTAATAACACCCTTCATTTTTCTCTCCCTTTTATTATCAACAGGGACATCTGTTATCCCCTTAAAAATGACACTACAACCTCTCTATGTTCCTTTATTTTTAACATTTCAATCAAGGGAAATGAAACCTTCATCTGTGTAAGAGCATGTTTCATATTAAATGCAGGTAATCCAGAAAATATTTCATTTCTTATCTTACATTTTCTTCCCTTGTCAATAACATCTTTCTTTTCAAATTTTACTTCCTTCTTTTCTCCCTGAGCAGAAGAAGACTCTCCTTGTTTTGTACCCTCCTCCTTATTTTCATCTTTTCTTTGAGATTCTGCAGCAACCCTTGTGGCATTTTCTTTAATAAACATAGAAGAAGGCTTACCTTGACTAGGCTCTACCTTTCTATTTCTCAAGTTGTAAGAACTTCTAGCTTTATTGATTGTTGCTATGGTCAAAGATATTTTTTCATCCTCACTAGGAAATTTGAAATGAGGATGTTCTCTTTCATCACCTGCAGTATAGATAGTATTATGTAGCATAGTATCAGTTTCATCATCTGAATCAGAGAAAACTTGTTTTTGGTATCCTTGGAACTATCCTCTCCAAGTATTTACATCTTCAAATGGCTTATCATCTTAAGTAAACTACAGAGAATTAGGCATGTTCATAGTGAGCATATTTACCATAGGGTCTTCTTGTTCTAGGTTCATCTCTTCACTATTGTCCTTTATCTGTTCAACTAAATCTTGCGCAACAACACATTGAAAAGAAGAGTGAGGCATATTGCAATCAGCACACCAAGGAGTATTTTCTACATTATGTGTAACATTTCTCTTCAAAGGATCGGGATTTTGTTTATTCTTTTGGCTCTCTTGATTTTCAACAATAGGCTTTCCATGTTTCCAATTTGTCTTGTATGGCATATCCCTCAAATTTGGGAATCTATCATACCTCTAATATTTATACCTATTTTCATGAGAAGGCCTATCACTTTTATCAACCTTGGCAATAAGGTCTTTCACTATACTTACCAATCTATCCACCCTTTCCTCCTCCTTGGAAGGTTTACTTGTTTGTCCTTTTGTATCCTTCCACAACCTTCCATCTTCTCTCTTTCCCATTTTCTGTGAGGCTTTCCTATTGCTTTCAATGTTTATATACATTTTATAGGCATCCCTTAGACTATGTGGATTCTTATCCCTTAGAAGGTATGACATAATTCCTTCTATAGCATTGAAATATATGGTTAAACACACTTCCTCATCTAGTCTCAAGACCTAAAATAACTTTTTTATGGCCTTTTGAAATCTATTATTGAAATATGACATACTTACATTTTGGAACTTCTTAATATTATTAAATTCATTCAGCATAAACTTGAATTAACATGTTTAGGATATTGTTCCATAAAACATCCAACAAGCTCATCCCAAGATGCTACACTATTTTTAGGTAAACTCCTATACCAATCTCTAGCATCTTCATCCAAAGATTGAAGAAATAATTTCATGAGTATTGTCAATGAATGATTTAAGGTGCCCTTCACAAGTCATAGTATTATTGCCACTAAACCTAGGGATTTTATCTCTTACCTCATTTGGGTGACCAGGAATGCCATCAAAAAATAATGGATGGTACCTATCCAAATGGATAGGTGTCCTCTAAAAATTTGCAGCATCATGATCTCCACTTGTTCCCATTGTAGCTCCCTAATTTGTTGTGTTGTTTGATACAGCAGCAGCAAAGTGACCACCAGTAATTTGTACACCTTGAGATAGACCAAAAGCCTGATTTGTTTGACAAAATCCAGCTACTTGTGTAGCACTTGTTATTGTTGGAAGCTACAATTGAAACAATTGTTATATTTCCAATGGTGTCAAACCTTAACTAGTAAGACAGTTGCTATCTTTTAAAGTGTCATATCAATTGATTTATGAAGAAGATTTGAAAAGAAGAGATAACAAGAAGACCTAGTGGGTGGATACTTGATGAGATCACACCTTGAAAAGGTAATATATTGTTTATCTTAAGTCTAAGTGAAGTTTGGATGACTACAATATTAGTCTTGATCAAGTAACAGAGAAGATTAAGGAACTTATGTATGTGTCAAGTAATGTCAAGTGATGTGAGTGTCGATTGAGTGCTAGTATATGCCAAGAAAATTTAGTGTTGACTAAGCATTAGTATTTTCTGCGTGTGAGAGAATTACTGAGTTACACACTGATGACTGGGCGGAAGAACATAGTGTTGACCTAGTGTCAGTTTTATAACAGTTTGAGAAAGATTTGAGAACCCAACCAACATAGTTGATTTTCTTGGGAAGCATATTTAAGATAAGGATGATTTTTGTGGATAATTAAATGACCATTTAATATATGTTTAGCCATTTTATGTATGGATTCAAGAAGGATTTTTAGGATGTATTCTATAATGTAGATGGAAATAAAAAGTTGGAAGGATTCATTGGATCTTACCTAAACCTAAGATCTACGGTGATGATTAAGCGGAAATGGATCAAGCTACTTGATCAGAGAGGTATAATATTAACCTAATTGTAGGTTATGATAAGGGTGTGGTATGTGGTTAATTCAGTTGATTGGAAAAATCTAAGCAGAAGGAAGAGAAGGCTGAAGAGACCAGTATAGGACTGCACATTGGTGATTTCTTGAAAGATATCTGAGCATATCAAAGTGATAGAGATGACAATAAAGGACAATCAGTGAAATAGCATTTGAGCTATAATTGGATCTATATTTTTAAAGTGAGTTCTATGTTTTAGATCACAATTTGATGTTACTTTCTAACCATTGTATCAGTTGAAAAATATTTTTAAACAAGGTTGATCTAATAGTCATATTGTTAAATCCTTTAATCAAGGTTACACTCTAATGGAATGGTCTAATCTCTCTAATTAGGCTCACTTTTAACATGGTGATTAAATCCTTTAACCAAGTCACATTTAATAGTATGTATTGTAACATTTAACAGGGTTGGCTTTTCACAGAGCTCACTCCAGAAGAGTGAAAAATTGGTAGCATGTTACTGGTGGTTTTTCCCATATTTGGTTTCCACATTAAATCCTAGTGTCATAATTGTGTGAATTTTATTTGATGTGTTGTACTGTAAAGAGTTTTATATTCTAAAATTTGATTGCATTAGGAAATTATACTGCAAGTTTATATTGTTGATCATATGCTATAAAGATCGAGTGTATCTAAGTTGGTTGAAGTGTTTGAAAGTTCAATTGGTACATCTGGACCTTGGATAACTGATTCACCCCCCTCTTAGTTATTATAAATCATTCAAAAAATTGGTATCAAAGCTATAGTGGTGCTTATAGAGAAAAGTTTGAAGGTACTTGAAGCTAAAGATCAAGATGTATAAAAAGGAGGTACCAAGGTTGAACAAGGAGAATTTCCTTGCATGGAAAATTTTGATGAAGCTACACCTAGATGGTATTGGAGATGCAAAAAAATACTATGTGGAATATGGTTACATAACAGTGCCTGCACCTATGACATCTCAGCAGAAGAAATAAAAACAATAACACAACCAAGCAATGTCAGAGATTGCATCCACCCTAAGCTATCCTAAATTTGAAGATATAAAAGATTGCAAAATTGCAAAAGAAATGTGGGATACACTAGAAACTATCTATGGAGGTGATACAAATGTAATAAGAGCCAAATTGAAATCTTGAGAGGTAAATTTAATGAAATGAGAATGCAAGATGGTGAAACTATTGTTCAGTATTGTAGCTGAGTTAAGGAGGTTGTAAATGCTATTAGAGGAGCCAATGGAACTATTAGTGATGATACTGTTATTAGCAAGGAAATGGTAACCTTACTTCCTATATATGATATTAGAGTATCTGCTATACAAGAACTTAGATGTACTCCTGGTAACAACTTCACTCTGGAAGGCCTAGTTGGTAGGCTTACTGCTTTTGAAATGTCAATTTTTGATAATTTCACTCCTAACCATGTTGATTTTGCATTCAAATCACAATTGACTCTTCATAAATAAAGAAAAGGAAAGTAAAGGCATGTGAATAGTGACAGTGACACTTCTAATGAATATATTGATGAACTTGAAGCACTTATGGCTAGAAGACTACCGAGAGGAAGAGGAAAATTCAAAGGTAAACTTCCTATAATCTATTTTTCATGTAACAAAGTTGGCCATATTGTTGCAAGATGTCCTGACATGAATGACAAGGATGAGAGAAGAGAAAGAAAGTGTAGAGACAAAAGGGATGATAGAGATTTCATAAAGTATAAAGAATATAAAGACAAAGGTAAGAAATCCTACTATATTGTTGAAGAAGAAATTGATAGTGAATCTGATAAATCTGATGACAGTGATATATAAGGTGTTTATTTTTCTATGAAAGATGATTCTGATGAAGATGAGAAAACTGCACTAATTTCATATATGATTAAATTTGATAGATGGATAATTGATAGTGGCTACTCACATCACATTTCTAGGGATAAAATTAAATTTCAAACCTTAAACTATTGAAAATGTGGTAGTGGTAAGTTTGGTAATGACAACCCATGTCTTGTGAAATGAAAAGGATCAATAAAATTGATTGATACAATCATATGTGACAATGCCTATTGGGATGAAGGATTAAACTGTAACTTGTTGAGTGTTTCTCAGTTGAATACTTATGGATACCGAGTTGAGTTCCATCACAAAAAAACTAAGATCTTTGATGCTACTGGTGAATTGATTAAAACTAATTTGTTCTATCTAGATTTATCTAATGAGACATGTGTGTTTGCACAATATGATGATATATGGTTATGGCATAAGAGGTTATGTCTTTTGAACTTTGAAAATTTGGTAAAAATTAGTAAGATGAAAAGAGTAAGAGGGTACCAAGATTGAAGAAACCTGATAATGTTATTTGTAAGAAATATCATTGGGAAAAATGACAAAGTCTAGTTTCAAAAGCAAAACCTATACTTCTGATGATGTTTTATAATTAGTTCATACTGACCTTTGTGGACCTATTGGTGTAGAAAGCTACCGAGGTGATAAATATTTCATATTTTTTGTTGATGATTACTTTAGAATGATGACTGTAATGTTTCTCAAAGAAAAATATGATTTTTTTCAGTTGTTTAAGTGGTATTTGGAAAAAGTTGAAAAAGAGATAGGTAAGAACTTGAGATGTCTAAGATATGACAAAGGAGAAGAGTTTATATCAAATGAGTTCAACTTATTCTGCAATGATAGAGGAATTAAAAGACCGATGTCTACTCTAAGGACTCCCCCATAGAATGACATAGCCAAGAGAAGGAATAGATCAATAATGGATTATGCTAGAACACTTATGATAGAAAAGAATGTTGCACAAAAGTACTGGAGAGAAGATGTAAGTACAACATTCTATACCTTGAACTGAGTATAAGTCAATAAAGGTATTGATATTACACCTTATGAGTTATGGTATGATTATGCACCTAATGTGAAATATTTAAAGTTTTTGGGATAAAATGTTATATGTTGAAGGATGATAGAAGTGGAAAAATTGATGCTAAAAGTGATGAAGGCATATTCCTAGGTTATTCCACTAAGAGAAAAGTATACAAGTGTTTGAATTCTAACACTAAAAAAGTTGTAGAAATCAAAGAGAAGAGATTTCCACAATCCATGATAGTAACAAGTTAACAATTTCTGGATTTGATTGTGTTATGAATTTTTGCATCAATGTTTCGAATCACACTCTGTGATCCATCATTTTTCCTATGCTCTCTTATTTCTCATCCTAATGATGCATCACGGAGTGTGATTTGAAATGTTGATGCAAAAATTCATAACATAATCAAATCCAGAAATTGTTAACTTGTTACTAAGTTGTAGAAAGTGAAAATGTTAGAATTGATGAATATGCAGAAAAGAATGAAGTGGAATGCAAGAAAGAACCTAAATATTATAGATCTTCCATTTACATGAATGAAGGAGAGCTCAGTAGTGTGCCTAAACTAGAAAAATAATTTTCCAAACAATAGAATGATGTTGTCGAGCAATAGCACAAAAATGTCCAGATATAGAAAGATGTTGCCAAGCATCAGGAGGAGACTATCGAGGAAGAAGCAAAGACACAAACTGAACCTAAAATTAACTTTGATAATGCATCTGAGGATGAACAACAAGAGAAAAGAAGATCAGAGTCTACACTAGCAAAATATGTAAGAAGACATCATAAACCAGATCAAATGTTTGGAGATAAAGATTAAGAGGTCATGACAAGAAGCAAATTGAAAAATCAGAGATGTTTATTATGTGAATTTGAGCCGGGATCAGTGAAAGATTCTTTAGGAAATGAAGAGTGGATATATGTCATGAATGAAGAAATTGAACAAATTGAGAAGAACAAAACCTAAACATTAGTACCTAGACCAAAATACAAGAATGTTATTGGAAAAAAATGGGTATTTATAAATAATTTGAATGAACATGGAGAAGCTATTAGAAATAAGGCCAGACTGGTATGCAAAGGTTATGCACAAGAAGAAGGTGTTGACTATGGTGAGACACTTTCCCCATTTTCTAGATTGGAAGGAGTTAGAACTCTATTGGCTTATGCATCTTACAAAGTATATCAAATGGATGTCAAATCAGCATTTCTGAATGGAATATTGGAAGAAGAGGTATACATTGAACAAGCTGAAGGATGTGTTGATTTAAGCAATAATAATATGGTTTGGAAGTTACATAAAGTGTTGTATGGATTGAAGCAAGCCCCTAGAGTATGGTATGAGAAATTGCACAATTACTTAGTCAAGATTGGATTTACAAGGACAAATGACAACGGTAACCTATACTTAAAGTCTAAGATAGGTAGAGGGATATTGTTAGCTAAAATATTTTTTGATGATATCATATTTGGAGGACAAGATTTTTTATGCTAATTATTAGCAAAAGAGATGCAAATTGAATTTGAGATGTCTATGTTTGGAGAGATCAAATTCTTTTTTGGTTTGCAAGTATATCAAATGAAGAAAGGTATCTACATTATACAATCTAATCATATCAAGGAGACACTCAAGACTTTTGGCATGGAGGACTCCATGCTTGTAAGTACTCCTATGGCTACTGGACAGAAACTATCAAAGACTGATGCGACAGCTGAAGTGGATCAAAATTGGTATACATCAATCATTGGAAAACTACAATATGTTCTCCTCTGTAGACTAGATATTACATTAGCAGCTGAGATTGTTGCAAGATTTTCTGCAAATCCTAAAGATAGTCACTTAATGGAAGTGAAAAGGATTCTAATATATTTTAAGGGAACAGAGGACTACGGATTATATTACAAGAAGAATGAGAAGTTTGAACTAAAATTTTACACAGATGCGGATTGGGCAGGTGGTGTTGATGACATAAAGAGCACAAGTGGTGGTGCATTCTTTTTAGGAAAGATATTAGTCTCTTGGACAAGCAAGAAATAGAACTGTATTTCTCAATCTACAATAGAGGTTGAATATGTCAGAGCAACAATAAATTGTTCAAACATAGTGTGGATTGAAAGCAATTGTTGAAAGGTATGAAGGAAGAAACACAGACCCAGTTATTATTT
Source organism: Thuja plicata (assembly GCA_018584345.1). Classification (NCBI taxonomy): domain Eukaryota; kingdom Viridiplantae; phylum Streptophyta; class Pinopsida; order Cupressales; family Cupressaceae; genus Thuja; species Thuja plicata. Next base: position 140,084 of record MU225092.1, read on the forward strand.
TTTGTAATAAAACTAGTGCTATTAACATTTCAAAGAACCCTGTGATGCATACAAAGACCAAGCATATCGCTATCAAATATCATTACTTGAGAGAGCTAGTATAAGACAAAGAAGTAAGACTTGAATATGTTAATATAAAGGAACAGTTTGTAGATAGATTTACTAAAGCTTTACCTAAGGATTCTCATGAGTATATAATAGGAAAATTAGGGGTGATTCCCCTATCTGAGGCTAACTGAGATCACATGGAGTGGTTACATCAAATATTTTACATAGAAAAATTGATAGATTGATGCAAAAGGTGGTTACACTTTAGGAGTCACCTAAAGTTGTGAAGTGTTAAGAAAAAAATGTTTAGCAATCATAAGAAAGATGACAGAGGGAGCAATAAATTCAGAAACCTGACACATAGATATCTACATAATGAAGATGCATGTCTTTGGCATTGTTTTCAAAGAGGGATATATACTATTAGTGAGATTGGTAAGGAAACAAAGAGGGAGATATACCATTGAGGGAGATATTTAGAGAAGACAGAAAGAAAGAGAAAGATAAGCTATTATATAGAGAGAAATCTATCCTAGAGGGAGAGAATATTTATATTGGAGAGAATCATAATGAAGCTAAGGACATTAATGAAAATCTATTTATAGAACATACTTTTTGATTTGTTTGGGAACCTTTCATATGTTGTTTGTTTGCATGTGTTTTCCATCAATGCCAAAGAGGAAGATTGTTGGAAACTACAATTGAAACAATTTTTATATTGCCATTGATGTCAAACCTTAACTCGTAAGATAGTTGCTATCTTGTAAAGTTCCATATCAATTGATTTATGAAGAGGATTTGGAAAGAAGAGATAACAATAAGACATGGTGGAGTGGTTGAGTTATATGAAACTACAATGGGTACTTGATGAGATCACACCTTGACAAGGTAATATATTGTTTATCTTAAGTCTAAGTGAATTTTGCATGACTACAAGATTAGTCTTGACTGAGTAACAGAGAAGAAGATTAAGGAACTTATGTATGTTCTGAGTAATTTTGAATGATTCAACTGTCAACCGAGCAACATTATATGCCGAGAAAATTTAGTGTCGATCGAGCATCAATATTTTCTGAGTGTCAGATAATTACTGAGTTACACAATGATGAGTGAGTAGAAGAACACAATATTGACTGAGTGTTAGTATTATAAGAGTTGGAGAAAGATTTGAGATCCCATTTGACATAGTTGATTTTCTTGGGGTATGTAAAGCATATTTAAGATAAGGATGGTTATTTTGGAGAATTAAATGAGCATTTAATATATGTTTAACCATTTTATTTATGGATTCAAGAAGGAGTTTTAGGATGTACTCTACAAGGTAGATGAAAATGAAAATTTGGAAGGATTCATTGCATCTAACCTAAACCTAAGATCTACGGTGATGATTAAGAGGCAATGGATCAAGCTACCTAATTAGAGAGGTGTAAGATTAACCTAATTGCAGGTTATGATAAGTCTGTGGTATGTGTTTAATTCAGTTGATTGGAAAAATCTAAGTAGAAGGAAGAGAAGGCTGAAGAGAGTAGTACAGGACTACACAGTGGTTATTTCTTGAAGGATTTTCAAGCAAATCAGAGTGATAGAGATGACAATGAAGGCTAGTCAGTGAATTATCATTTAATCTATAATTGGATTTGTATTTGCAAAGTGAGTTGTATGTTTCAAATCATAATTTTCTATTACTTTATAACCATTGTATCAGTTGCAAAATCCTTTTAAACAAGGTTGACCTAACAGTCATATGGCTAAATCCTTTAATCAAGGTGACATTCTAATGGAATGGTCTAAGCCCTCTAGCAAGGCTCACTTTTAACAGGGTGATTAAATCCTTTAAACGGGTCACATTTAATAGTGTGTATTGTAACCTTTAACAGGGTTGGCTTTTCACAAAGCTCACTTTAGAAGAGTGAAAAATTGGTAGAATGCTACTAGTGGTTTTTCCCATATTGGCTTTCCACATTAAATTCTGGTGTCATACTTGTTTGAATGTTATTTGATGTGTTGTATTTTTAAGAGTTTTATATTCTGCAAGTTGATTACATTAGGATAGTATACTGCAAATTTATATTGTTGACCATATGCTATAGAGACCGAGTAGATTAATGAGTGGATCTTAGTTGGTTGAAGTGTTTGAAAGTTCAATTGGTACATCAGGACCTTGGATAATTGATTCAACCCCCCTCTCATTTATTCTAAATCATTCTAATAGTTTTTGCAGTATTACTTATAGTAATATTTAAGAAGGCTATCTTCCTTTTCATCTTCCAACTCATCCTTTTCCAATCATTTGGAAGCCTCTTCCTTGACCTGCCTTAACTTCTCCAATTTAAGATCTACCTATTACATCCCACTTAGAGAAATCTCCTTTGGTTTTGGGTCTTCAATATGAATACCAGATGTCTTCTTCTTTCCCTTTTCTTGAGCAATTTTATCTACTTTGTTTGGCACATCACAAAGAGGTTGTACTTTGGTAGGCCTCTCTACCTCCCAATCTAATACTTTTCTTAATACATGTCCCTCTCCCTCAAACTCATCCTTCTTCTTAGGGTGTTCACTTTGTTGTGATTGTTCTTTAAACATGTTCATATTGCCAAATATTTATTTTTTCAAACCCTTGTATTTCTCATCTAAGGCTTTATGATGTGTTTCATGTTGTGCAGTGTTTCTTAATAATATATCCCTTCCACACAACAATTACCAAATTTCTCACTCTCTTTCCTTCTTATTTTTTTTCCACAGCTCATATCTCTTCTCTCTCTTCTTTTCAGGGCCAGTATATCCTCTCTAAGTAGCTCAGGATCATATTGACTTGAAACAGGGCTTTTTGTATCATCCAAATCAATCAAATTTTGGAATCCTTGGTATCCTACTAGGCTACAAGGCTGGTCCATCAAGTTAGCAGATACCTCAATCTGGCTGGACATACCACTATATGTATAATCTTGAATCCTACCTCTATCTGCATTGAGCCTCCTATACGGGGTTCGTATAATACCTTTATCTTGAGATCTATTTTTAGGAGTGCTAAATATAGCGTTTAACAAGGGTTAGCTACCTGATCCTGAACTTGTAGAGGATGAAGAATATTTTTCAGGAAGTGGGGTCAAATGTTTACCCTTAGGAGTCCATGAGGTGTTATAACTTGACTAAGCTTCATTAGACTATTCCTTCCTTAGATTTTAATTATGTTCATCTTGTAAAGCAGCCTAGGGGTTTTTCTTTGAGTAAGCCCTAGTATATATTTGAGGATTCATCTTGAAAATAACAACTTATCTAGTTACAAAAATTACACTCATACAAAACAACTAGAGTTCACAGAGTCACCGCCCAGACAAATCTTAGATAAAAAAATAATTATTATTCTAGGAATTAATATAGCAATATTTCAAATGCTTATTCCCCAAAAGAGTCGCCAATTTGTTGGAGCTTTTTCTTGTAGAATACTATATAGAAGCAATTCTTGACTCTGTGCAACCTAAATTCTTATTATGCCAAGAAACAAGTCCAATTAACAAGGATTAAATCCTCCTTCACTTTAAGCTCCACAAGCTTAGGTGGGTGTACCTAACTTATGCCTTCTATATTTAATAGTATCATAGATGGATAGGTGTAGTGCATGTAACATAAACATATAAATCATAACAAATTTTATAAATATTTGATGAGAACCACACATTATAACATATCCTACCAGAGCCCTATCTAATGTGTATGGATTCACTTTAAATGAAAATATCTATAACAATAAAATACATCAAATGTAGAACCTACAAATGATCATTGAATCTGACTATGCCTTACACAATCGGTTCACACTCTTGAAAGTAGAAATAATCATCAAATTCATTACAACCCTTTACTCACCAAAACTACCTTAAGGATTTTAATTCTCTCCTTGAAAGAAACCCTAAACCAGTTAGATACTCTGCCTTACAAAGTGATGGACTGAGATGTCCTTAACAACCAATCCAAATGAGTACAAAAGCTAGAACAAAGACAACTATTCAATGAAATCACACAAATGATAGGAAGTACTGACATATATTAATATCAAAACATCAAATACATATAAAATTAGAGCCAAGGAAACCACTAATAGTCTTAATCTGAATATGTAGAGCTTACAAGCCTTTTGTGGCATAAAAATCCCATCACTCCAACATGATCTTGGAAGTCCTTTTATAGAACAAGGATTGCAAAAAGCTTCAAATAATTTTAGGGAAAAAAGACCAACAAATAGGTTAATCAAGACACTAAAATCATTAACTCATTTCAACTACTCTTCCTTCAACCAGAAGTAAACTTTGTCATCAATCCACTCTGCTCAATCTGATTTGTAGCCACCTATTATTTTAAAATCTTAAAGAACATTCCCTAGAAAAGGAATACAGAATGTCTATATTCATTAGTGAATGTATGTCTTGGAAGGAAATCTAATCCTCTAACCATCAGACTTGGGAACAGATCCACCATTAAAGCATAAAGACAGGGAGTTGACTAAGGTTTTTAAAAAATCTACAAATCTGATCAGAAACCCTAAGTATCAGATTACCTCAACATAAATGCAACACAAAAACATTCAAAGCCATCATATTTGAATTTTGGCAGCATCCCTTAACTGGAAAAAAATAATCCAGTAAATCAAATTCATCTATTTATTACCAGCAGCCTGAATCGCAGAGCCACCGCTTCAAAACCCTAGGAAAATGTTTAAAAATTCAAACATTTGATATAATGGCTACACCTAGCGTAGAAAACTCCATCGATGGCTGAGATCAAAATTTGTATCAAATTTAAAACACAGTCGTAGATCATCTATTAAAACACCCACGATCTAATATTATATCTTGACACATGTCAAAAATGCACGATACCTTGAAGAATATCCATCGTGCAACTTTCCTTTGAGGCAATGCACCAATCCCATGATTAAAATAGATCTTCTTTACCTTTATCTTCCTTCAGATTCCTGAAGCCATGATTCAAATAGGACACATGTCACATAAGCGTAATTCCACGGTGAGTAAAAATGATGCATCTTTAGGATCAATGGATCATGCTATCCATCATATGGGAACCAATCTGTTGAAGGGGTTTTGCTGACCGGGTCCACCAATAGTCATAAGTTGTCACCGGGTTCCAGGGAAATCGGCCAACTCCGCCTGCAAAGGTTGTCCGGGGGAAATAAATCCTCCAGGCCTTCAAGCACCTGGGTGTCGGGTCACGATGGTGCGGGGCTCGGTTGGGAGAGGTGACTATTTTTGAGGGGGGATAGCTGGTTACTTCAACTCATTCCTCTGGAGATTCAAAATAATAAAGGTTTCCCGGAGTATTCTACACTTAGCGAATAAAATGAAAAGATCCTGCAGGGTTAGAAACGTTTATCTAACTATAGCCATGCTAAAAAAGTCTAGAACATCGACAACACTCTGAAAGACTACACTAAATACCGAAGAAATACACAACCATCAGTTAGCATTTTATCAGTAGCGGAAATAAAGAGGTCGTTAATCTACTTTAACATATCAGAGTGAAGGACATACAGAACATTAAAATATGAAATACCATTAACTTAGAAGCAGAGACGTTAACAACTTCATTGCCAAGAATCCTTCCTTCTTCATTAATGTTTAATCCAGCAAGCACTGGTGTGTGATACAATGGTGGCTCCAGGGGAGCATCCAACTACCAAGAACAGAACAACCGGAGCATTGAGCTCTGCAACTAAAATCAGAAATCACTTTGCTATTTCTTATGGAAAACAAAATCATCAATTTTGCCGACCCTTGGAAATGGGTCGATTTGCCTATTTATAAAACTCTCTCTAACCATAACCCTATTTTACTGTGTTTTAATAAAATACAATATCTGGGGGCCGGTACTACCTGCGCCACCCTACAAAAGACCTAGAGATGGAATAAGTCTTCTATGTCAGAAGAAGAAGACAAGAATATACATCGAAAGAATTGGCCTCGAGAAAAGAGTCAGAGAGAAGAAATAAGAAAGTAGGTCCCCCGGGGACCGAGGCTACATGCCTCATAAATGGGAAATGTGGCGCCCTATCTCCAATGTGCCAGGTGTACCCTTGAACGGCGCCTCGAGAAGATCACCCTGTCAGAAGCCAACTGTCGAGCCAATGCTTCTTGATGTGCCCAACTACCCTCTGACAGTCTTTATTAACCGCCTCTAAAAGTGACCGGTCGGCCTCGGGGACCGAGACACAGATCACTTTAAAGAATACAGAATTTTGGATCCAGAACTCCAGGATCTGGGAACTTACGCCCCCAAAAGAATAAAGAATGCTTAATGCTCAAGTTTCCCCAGTTTTCGGAGAACGCTCAAGGCTGTTTATTATCGTTGAAGGCCTGAAGGATGCAGAAAATACCATCTTCATCGATCTTCCTTAGGCTGGCCCTTCTGTGCCTGGCCACTTCAACTTGTTCCGCCAGGTCCGGAACATTATCTCTGAACTCATCTGCCATCCTTGCGGTATCATGGCCTTTCAGCACCATTTCGATAAATTTTGTCATTTGAACCCCATCCATCCCCTCCGAGGATTGATACCGAGATGCCACCATTTCATCAAAATTTCCCAAAACTGACTCTTCGAGGGTATAAGTATTTGTACAAAGGGGATCAACCCTGGAAGCTTTTATTACAAATGACTTAAACAAATTGGAAGAATACTTTATTGTGTTTACCTTTCCCTGTAAGGACTCTACCAGTTTCTTGGTTACCTCCAATGTGAGGTCCAGTCTGGAGTGCTGAGCCCTTACAAAATCAAATGATTCCTCACCCAGAATTCTGGATTCAGAAATTATATCTTCCCCCAGGGTGAGGAGCTCTTCGAGCTCTACCTTCCATGCCTGGTAATTCTCGGCGTCACTCTCCCACTGCTCAATTAGTTCTTTCACCTGTAAAATAATCTGCTGAGCCGTATATAAATCTGAGAGAGTGGCCGCTAGGAAACGCTGGGTGTTTCCTATCTGTAGAGCGACCCATTCGTCTACTTCCTAGGCTTTCTTTTTCATTACTTGCAGGGAGTCTATGTCGCTCTGCAGTAATTCCTCTGATGTGGAGGTCTCTAGAGGGGCGGCATTGAGGGGTCGGGCCAGCTCTGTAAGAAACCCCATAAGGTTTGTGTTCTTTTCTTTCTCAGCTTTGAGCCTCTGCGCCTCCTTTTCATATCGGGCCTCCACTGCCCACGCTGCCTCCTTCAGCAGGTCCACTTCACCCTGCTTTCCCCTTTTACCCATGGACACCTCTGCGATATTGTAGTCTGCGGGGTCTGCGGTCGCTTCATCAGCGTCTGGGGGAGGCGTTGCCACTACCGCAACTGTTTCTCTGCCTGGCCCAGTCTGAAGGGTATGAACTATCTGGGCCTTCTTTTCTTTTGGTGGGGCCTGAGCTAAGGCCATCATTTTGGCCAGGGAGATAGGGACTGTTGGAGCGGATTGGGTTTTTCTTTTCCTACATTTCACAAGCCATGCAGGTGGGAGAGGTGGCCTTCCTGCCAGAGCTTATTCTTCAGATTCTCTCCCGGTGTCTGGTGGCGGCTGCACCTTTTCAACATGTACTTCCTCTTCTTCTCTCCCTACCGGAACCTCTTCTGTAGCAACATCCTCTTCAATTTTTATCTCCTTAGCATGGTCCCGGATGTCAATTGATGTGTCTAGACCCTGATCAGCTTCCTTGGGGATTTCCTTTTCATGCTGCTCTACCCCTTCTATTTTGACCTTTGGCTGGGTTTATTCTTCTATTGGCACCTTTTTTGGTAGTATGGGAGGTGTCTGGCCAAGATTCAGAGTTTGGGCCGCTGTTATCACCTGCCCAAAAGAGGATCCCGAGAGTGGCCCCTGAAACGCGGCGGCTGGGGTTACGGTTGCTCCCGAAGGTCCGGGTCTGGGTTCCCCAGTGGATGCCTTTTGTTCATTTGTTTGTCGTTGGTCCACTCTCGGACCTTGTGTTTCTAGGGTCCCAAAGATAATCTCTGGTTCTGGCCTCTTTTCTTCTATTTGCTTCTCTTCTTGTTCCACAGCTTCTACTTCCAAGTCCTCTGGATCTGCAGCCTTTTGCTCTCGCTCTGGGACTTCCGTCCCCGCTTGTGTATCATCCCCTTGCAGATTTCCAAACTCATCGACTGTAAACATGTCAAACTCCTCTTCTGGAGGGGGACTGGCTGGGTCCTCCGTTTGTTCTGCTTCCTTCTCCGGTTCTGGAGAACTAGAAGAAAGGATTTCTACTTATTTTGGGAGGGAAGCCTTTGGCGCTGGTTCTGCCTTGGGCTGTTTGATGTGCTTTCTCTTCCTCTGGGTGATCAGAGGCGGCCCCACATCGACTATTGCTGCTGCCTCCATAGGATCCACCCCCATTACCTTCACCATTAAGGCTGCCAGCGATGGGGAGGAAGGAGGACGAATTGGTCCAGCCATTAGCGGGGGAGTGGCAAGCCTTATGATCAACTGCTCCCTCATTTGTTGGGAGGCCGCTACAGATTGCTTAATCTATTCCTGAAAGGGGACTTGCTATGCGGGGGGAGTTGTTTCTATCCCCTTTCTTTTGTCTGTGCTTTGTGCAGAGGTCCCAGCCCCCGGAGTCAACTTTGGTGCCGGCGGTGGTGTTTCTTTTGATACCAGCCTGGAGGCTAGGTGCATACTCCCGGGGCACACCTTCTTAAAATAGGCATGACTTCGCTCTACCACCTCCCGAGTGAAGTCCTCAATTGTGTGGTCCTCCTGGATGGCCCAATTCATTGCCGGCAAGGGCATTTTGTCAATCCCCTTTTCTTTGTACTGGGGATCTATGGTGGGGGCATCGTCTGAAAATCCCGCTGGGAACCTCCGGAGCTTTAGCTCCTGCATCATTTCATCTGTCATTCTATCATAATGTTGGCTGCGCATGTCCATGTCATCCTAGCGATCTTCCCAGAAGTCTTCAATGTGTGTGTGGTGGGGCTTCGAAGCCCGGGGCAGTGCCATTGCAATTCTGCCATGCGGATCAAAAAAATTTTGCGCCAGATAAAATTCCTGCAAGTTATAACATTGTAGCTCATTATCTGCCTCCTTTGCGGCGGCCAGATTGCAGGTGTAGTTCCCATAGGAGATTGGGAATGAAACATTGGGGACCTTCTTGAGGGCCAAGAAGGCATGTAATTCCATCATCTGCCGACAATATTCCAACAGCATGATCTTGTTGCCGCAATGCTTGGGTAACAAGTAGGGTTTTCCAGAGAAGTCGGTGACCCTAATGTATGTGTGCTGCTAGAACTGGATATAGTAGTGCCCATAACTACTAACCAATTTCATCACCTCAGTAGACAGGCGGTATCTGGCATCTCGGGTGGGCATGAGTAAATGGTAGTAAACGAAGGAGTCGTTTACCCGGTAGTAACTGGGGAAGCTAGCCTCCCATTGAATCTGTGATAAATGGTCCCACGGTGCTTTCTGTCCCCGACCAAGCCTGAGAATGCCATCTATGAGTAGGCCATTAGAGTGGGGCCTCTATTGGGCCAGAGCCCAGAAAACATAAGAAGTCATGTAGAACTTCTTCTTCTCGTTCAGCTGCAAGAACTGGGAGTCGACATGGTTGGAGATAATGGTCGTCCAGTCGAAG
>MU225092.1:149796-180706 GCA_018584345.1 Thuja plicata
TACCCGGGCCAATGCTATCATCCCCATTTGGATGCTTTCCTTGAATTCGGAGCGGGGGATATCTATCTTCATTCTTTTTGGATCCCTCTTCGGGACCTTTAGCCAGTTGGTGTTCATGTACACCCGGACGGCATTCTCCAGTTGGTTGAATTGTTTCAAGGCCTCTGTCCTTGTGACCACCGAGGACCTATCAAATTGCGGGATACCTAGGCCCACTTGGAAAGTAACTGGGTCAAGGGACACTAATGGAGTGGGGAATCCCGTGGGCTCTGCAGCTGCTAACATGACGGCCCGGATAGAAGAGTTGTAGTTGGCTGCCAAAGTGAGAACAAGCTCCAGAGACTGCACGGAGCATGGGAAGCAAGTTACCCAGATAATTCCGGACCCTCCGACGTTGGTTGCAATTTTGTCTCCAGCCTGTCGCTGGATATGCATTATCTTTACTAGGGCCTGCGTTTCTGCCCAAGTCCCGACACTGGGGTCGGTCATCAATTTTACCTGGGACTCAATCTTTGAGCCCACAATATCCTCACCCTGCATATACTTCATGGTGAGGGGCATCTTTGCCAGGGCCTTCTCTATTTTTGACTTTGTCGCTGCCCTGGTCTCGGTTGTGGATGGAAACTCCGGACTTTCGGGAGCAGATGATGCAGATGCCTCAGACATACTTGTAAAATGAAATTCGGACCTGCAAGACAAAGTGACCGTCAGAACATTTTTATTAAAATAAAACAATAACTCCGGGGTCTGGGAAAATCTTACAACCATGACGTTTGCCTTTCCTGAAAAGTTAGTTTTATACAAAGATACCTGAAAAACAAAACACATATGAACTTTAGGAAACCCACATGTTCGGGTCTGGGGATTTTATCACACTTGGTAAGGACAACGCATGTGTGGTGGTAAAAAGAGGCCCGAAGCCTGGAGAAATGACCGTTAGCAAAGAAGAATGTGGAAACAGGTCCACGTGGACGCCACGTGCGCTAGCATTGAATGGATATGATGGCACTAGCGGCGGAGCCAACTGTTTGAACGCCGAAAAGGGAAAGTCACTTGGCCAGAAGTAATTGTGTACATGGGAAATAAATGAGGCTCTGATAGTCTTGATGGAGGAGAGAGAAAACTACCTGTTTGGAACCGGTCGAGAGTCGAGTTTCAAACAGGTGGTTTTCTGCCTCGAAGCAACCTTGGAAGCAAAAAACCAATAGTAAGGGTGACTCAACCAGCTCATCGAGCCACCTAGAAGGATATACAGAGAGCTGAGGGGTATATACATGGAATGGAGGAGATATACAAGGGTTACCTAAAGAAATATACATATATACAACTTTATACACACGGAAAGACTCCCGCAGAAAAAACTAGACGAAGCTGAAACAAGAATATACAGCTACTTACATCATGTCCACGCTATCTACAGGTTATTTACAGACTATTTACATCTGCACAGAAGGCGGACAACCTTCTGGCAGAGCTGACCCACCAACGGGAGGCAAAACCAGAAGACCAAAGAACAACAGAGAAACAAAGCAAACGAAAACAAAAACAGGCAGACCCAAAGAAAAACCAGAAAACAAAAGCAAAGCGAAGAGGAGGGAAGCAGAGAAACCAACCTGAAAACACAGAAGGCGGAGGAAGGGAAAGATTACCAGGAGAACTCTACAACAACTTCTAATCGTCAAGCCATCGAGATCACCACCACGGAGCACTAGCGTACGTCTGAGAACAGTAGAAGGTGTTAAGCTTTGATTATCACAAATTTCTCTGTAACTGTTCTGCTAATCACTTTGAAAATCGCTCTATTTCGCTCTAAGTGCTCGAAGATTTTAATCGCGGTAAGTGTGAAAATGACAGGCGAGTCTATTTATACCCGCGGTAAAAAGTAATCCTCCTCATTCTGAAGATTTCAGGCTAGGCAAAACATCCGGACTCCAGGCCCGGGGATTCCTTATGATGATATTCCTAAGACTTAGGAACATCATCGCAAAGAATCCCGGAGTCTGGAATCCAGCTTCCAACCAAAAGGCAACCTCCAGGATCTGGGATCTCGGAGGGGAAAAACAAACCTAGAGAACAACACACCAGGGAAGAAAACCCTGGGGAAAGAAAGCAAAAAAAAGGAAAAGAAAGACAAGGTGAAGCCGCAGCAAAAAGAAAAGCAAAAGGAAAAAGGGGGGACCCAACATTTTGCACACAAAATGTAGGGATGGGGATGTAGGGCATAACAAATGGCGACTATCTGGGACAAATGCCTTGGTGCATTTGAGAACCGTAGAATCTCTGGTTAGCACAACTAGAACAAATCATCCTCCCGAAGCGTTTGACAAGCAGAGAGCAGCATATTCGAGAGAACCCGACCACACAGGAGTCAGTCCGTAGCCTTTTATCAGTGGTGTCGTGTGTGCTTTGGAAGGAAATCAAGCTGATGACCTTTGGGAGGAGTAGAGAAGCGCAACTAATTACATCGAACCAGTCATCAATTTGATTGCTTTCCCCCGGAGACCGGAGTTTCGTCCTGCTTTTCCTCATATTATTTTATTTATTTCCAGGTGGGGAAGGTGGTACTTCTTTCACCATTGAGCCCAAGCTTAGCTAAAATTCAAATGGCAGTACTTCTTTCACCTATCCACCTGTATTTAGATATTTGGAGAGGATAAAACTCCAGACCTGAAAGGAATTTCTTTAGATTTTTAGACGTGGATCAACCAACCAGTACAGCTACTCTACCCTCAATGTGTCTGATTACTTGTTCCTTATATTATTATTGTTCACTGATTGTTAAACTCCCAGAGACAACACCCAATGGAGATTGCCCGAAAATGTGTCATAACCTGCAAACAATCCCGGAGACCGGGTTGATTCCACCGTGATAAAGACAGATTCTAAAGTTCACCATGCCAGAGGCATTGCACCAGAGGCCAAAGTTATGTGAAGCTTTCCAGTTCCTACAAGATGGAACAAAATGCCAGGACCAAAAGGAAGCCAAAAGCGAAAACAAAGGCAACAAAAGCAAGAAGGGAGACTGCCCGGAGGGCAGCCAACAAGACTATTTACAAGGGGATATTTACATATAATACAACTTTAGAAAAACTTACCCTTACTCGAAGTAATGTTTGAGAAACTGCCCATTAACGGGCAATGCGACAGGTTCTCTAGTCAAGGTGTTAAGGCGGTAAGTATTTGCCCCGCAGATTTCTGAGATTAAGTATGGTTTGAGCCAGAGCCGTTGGAACTTGGTGTATTTTCTTTTCTTCTCCCGGGCCTTATCCCACAGTAGGACCAGATCTGAGATCTGAAAAACCTTGTATTGGGCTCTTCGTTCAAACCATCATTTTACTACTACTTGATGACACGCGAAATGTTTAAGGGCTGTGTCTCGTTGTTCCTCCATACGCACCAGATTCAAAAGTTAAACCTCCACAATGTTGTCCCTGTTGTTGAATTCCTGCATAAACTGTAAAACTGGGATCTGTAAGTTGACTGGGAATATAGGGTTCTGGCCATAAACCAAGTGGAATGGGGATGTTCCCAGGGTGGCTTTAATATGAATACGATCCGCCCAGAGGGCGAATTTTATTTTTTGGTGCCAATCTCGGGGATTTTTCTCTAACAAACGTTTGATCACCTCAAGTAGATTCTTGTTCGTTGATTCAGCAATGCCATTTCCCTGAGGATAATAGTTACTAGAGAACTTCAATGTGATCTTTTGGTTGTAGGTCCATTCGAGTAATTGTGCGAAAGAAAATGCCGGACCATTGTCACATACTAAAGCAAAGGGCATTCCAAACCTTGTGACGATGTTTTCCTCTAAGAATTTGATAACTACGTTCGCTGTGTTATTTTTGCAAGGGATAGCCTTAGACCACCGAGTACAGTAATTAGTAGCAGTCAGAATGTATCGGTGGTTGGCAGACGAGTTGGGGTTGATCTCCCCGATGAAATCAAATGCCCACTGGGCAAAGGGTCTAGCCTCATAGACTGGTTGTAGAGGCATGGCTGGGTTACGCTCCCGATGTGCTGCAGTTTGGCAAGTATGGAATTTTCTGACATGAGCGTAAACATCCTTGAAGATATAGGGCCAATAGTATCTGGCCTAGAGGATCTGATGGGCAATGGTGTCAGCTGAACCATGCCCAGTTCCAAACTATCCATGGAATTCATCAATTATTTTTACATCTTGGTTTCTGTCAATACACCGGAGTTACACTCCCTCATAGTTTCGACGGTAAAGCGCGGAGTTTTTGATCATAAAATCATCACTTTTCATCTGCAGGGCACGGTGTTTGTGGGGAGGTAATCCCTCTGGGCATTTGTTGTTTAGCAGTAAGTACACCAGATCGGTATACCACAGATCCTGGGTAATGGACTCCACTGTGTAAGTATGACATTCTACGTGGGGAATCTCTTCTTCTATTGTTCGACTTAGTCCCTGGCCTCGGACTATTTTCATGGGCTGCATCTCTAAGTCATACTCCTGGAGGATGGCCATCCATTTCCCCCACCTCTCGCCCAACTCACTCTGCATCAGCAGAGATTTGACGGCCTGGTCTGGAATGATAGCATGTACTTTGCTCCGGAGAATATAATGTCAAAACTTTTTCACGGCGCGAATTAGAGCAAAGGCCTATTTTTCTAGTGGTGAATATCGGACTTCAGCGTTCTTGAAGGGAGAGCTCATGAAAGCTATTGGTCGTTCTTCCCCTTCAACTTTTTGGGTTAACACTGTCGCGGTAGAATGCAGTGAAGCAAACGAGTAAATGTAAAATGGGAGGGAGTAGTCCGGACTAGCCAGGACAGGAGCCTCTGTTATGGTCTGTTTAATCTAGGCGAACGCCCACTTTGCTTCAGGACTCCACTCAATTTTGGTATCCTTTTTCATCATTTCATTGAGTAGTTTAACTATTTCTGTGAATCCTGTGATAAATCGTCGCACAAAGTTGATTTTTCCGAAGAAGGATCGCATCTCCTTTTTGCTGCCTGGCATTTGTAAGTTCAGCAATGCTTTGACTCTATCAGGGTCTATGGATATACCCTTCTCAGAGATGATATGCCCAAGCAACTTCCCCTCGGTGACCCCGAATATGCACTTCTTGGGGTTGAGGGATATTCCGTACCGGTGACATCTCTCGCAGATCTGAGCGAGGTGGGCGGCGTGATCACGCCTGTCCCAGGAGAAGACGGTCAAATCATCCATGTAGATGATTATGCATTGATTTACAAGGCCCTTGAACGCAATGTCCATGGACTTCTAAAAAGTAGCCCCTGCATTGATCAAACCGAAGGGCATTCTTCTATACGCAAACGTTCCCCACTTGGTGGTAAACGCTGTTTTCTCTCTATCCTCATACTTGACCATGACCTGGTTGTATCCCAAATATCCATCCAGAAAATACATCATCTAGGATCCATTCACTATCTGCAACACCTCATCCAGTAAGGGGAGAGGGTGATTAGCTTTTTTAGATGCCTTGTTCAAATTTCAAAAATCCACGCAAAGGCGGATCTCACCGTTCTCCCTGACTGGGACCAGGTTGGCAACCCATGTAGTATGTCGGATTAGAAAGATAATCCGAGCTGACAGCAGTTTTTCTACCTCTTAACGAATCAAAGGCTCTATCAGGGGGTTGACCGGTCTTTACTTTTGCCGAAAGGGCTTAGCGTCTGGTTTCAGGGGAATGGTATGAGTCATGATGGATGTGTCACACGTTTTTAAATCCTCATACCCCCAGGCAATTACATCAATGTATTCTCAGAGAACCGTGAGAATCTTCTCCTTTTCCTCAAGGGAGCAGGAGGTACCAATGTGGATGATCTTTTCTTCACCGGGCTGGCCGATGTTAACCTTTTCAAATTTTCCTCCTTCAGGGGAGGATGATACCTTCTCACGGGCCCGAGGGTCCGAATCGAAGATTCGCTCTAATGCAACCATCCCCTTAGGGATAGTGTTGGTGGGTAAGTCCATGATCCCATCGTCTTCATCACCCTATCCAGTGTCATCGTGGTCTTGTTCCTCCACTATCTGATCCTCAAAAACACCAACTTTGGCCATGAAGGCCAGGATATGTTGATCGTCCTCAAAAACCTGAAAGTGAGTAACATTGTCTGGAATGGAGGGGGTGGGGACCATCTCAACTAAAAATCTCCAGAGTCGTGAGCCGGCCATCGACTCAAGTGTGCTGTCAGAAATGGCTAGGGCATCCAGGACATAGTTCCGTCACCGGGGAATAAGGTCAATGCCAAAGGCATCAAAATCCTCAATAAGGCTCCAAGCCCAGTTGTTGTATGCGGCCAGCCTTTTGTCATGACATGTGTATTGACTCCGGACTTGTTTAACAACCAACTCTGAATCACCCAGAGCCCGGAGGTGGGTGATACCTTTCCTTAGCGCGAATAGGAGTCCAAGGACCAAGGCCTCGTACTCTGTGACATTATTTGTATAGTTAAACTGCAGCCTGTAGGATGCGAGGAAGGATCTCCCCCGCGGGTTGATTAATTCTACCCCGGCCCCACAGCCCTATTTGGATCGAGACCCATCAAATTTTAGGGTCCATAACTCATTGTTTGTAATCTGGGGTTGGGGAGGGGGAGTTTTCTTTGGATTGTCGCTGGGAGACCTGGAGATTTTCTCCTAGACTACCGACGTGAAAGTGGAATTTATCCCCGGAGGCGTTTTGATTGGCGATTCCCGGGTGGATGGCACTAAAGGAGTGCATCCCATAGAAGTACTGGGTCCCAGGGAATCGGTTATATGTTCACTCTGGAAGATATCAAGTTACCGGGTAGCGATTGATAGACATGGCTCACACTCGTGCTCTGAATGTTTTTGGTAATGCACTCGGCACCACGTGCTAGATAGGAGCGTGGCAAGAGTCGCTGTGGGGCCCTGAGAGTTAACTTCAACTCTCACCTTTTCTTCTAAGTCTTGTGCTCTTTGCAACACTACGGGATCCTCTCCGGGGATGAAATCGAATGTTAAGATTTCAAGGGGTCGGTACACCCCCAGAGAAGTCTCAGAGAAAAGGACTTCATTGACCCTTCCAACTTTGGTAAGGGCCTGTTTCATCCGAGGTTCACTTTCGACCCAGATCTGATTGGATTCTCCTTCCCACGGAAGCCACAAGTGGGTGAAGTCGGTCGAAAAGTATCCATTTAAGGACTTAGACCAATTCCAACTTAGTAACATCCCGTAAGTCTCTGGGATGTCCACCACTTGGATGTCAATGATACTGGCTATCCTGGGGTCCTGGATAAGGTGTATCCGGACGTTCTTCAATTCCCCCACCATTTTTACAGCAGTCTTATCTAGTTGGATCACTGCGCCATTAGACGGGGTGGGGTGGAGTCCGAGCTTCTGACAAATGGATAAGGGCATGATGTTACCCGAAGCTCCTGAGTCTACTAGGCAGTTGTGTATGTTTTTGCCGTAAATGTTCAGACCTAGCAGAAAGGGAGGATCCTCATTATTTCCCTAGAAGACAGCCGCATTAGCATCTTCAAACGAGACAGTCTTGGGTGGGCGGCTGACTACTTACGAGCTCCCTAAGAACTTCAAAAGAGACTTCTTCTACTCGGGACAATTTAACAAAACCTCCATCAAGGTCATGGAGGTGGTGGTCTGCTCTAACGCCTTCGTGATGTCGAATCTTCCTCTCGGGAACTGGTGATTTGCCTCCGTGAGATCTTTTACTTGATTAGAGCTAGGACCTTTTGGAGGGACGGATCGATCAGCTACATTACTCCAGGGAGGAGGAGTATCTTTGGCAGGAGGTATAGGCGTATAAACTGGTCCTTTACCCACCTGGCTCTGGGTATTGTATGGAGCCCATGGGTTGGTAAAGGCGTTGGCCTCGAAGGGCGGGATGGATTCATCAAAGAATCCCTGTAATTCGGATTCTTCTTCATCTTCCCTGGAAGTTTTGAAGAAGATGGTATCACAGGTGAAGGCACTGTGGGTTTGCTCTTGGACAGGGGGCTCCGGGGGAGCGGTATCATGCGACTGTTGCCTGTCTAGCTGGGAGATCATTATGACTTTCTCCAGAGTGGCGCAATTTACGTCATTGTGCGAACCTGTATCATGCAGCCAACACCAATTAGTCATGGGCTGGAAGTCTACGACTGGTGTAAAATGGGATGGTCCAGCACCATTTTGGTTGGTGTTTTGGTTCGGAGGTGGGCCTCCGGTGTTAGCGTTATTGTTCCATTGTTGTTGGTTAGGCCTAGGCCCGCTGTTGAAATTTCTTCCCCCAGCATTGTTGTTTCGCTGGCCGGAGAAGATGTTTCCCCTCTGGGAATTTGAATTTTGGGGTGCCTAGGACCCAGCCTTCAGTTGACCCATGTCCATAGTCAAAGTGGACAGCATTCACCAAAGGGATTCAACCTCGGCAATCAACTGGGTGTTAGCATTACAATGGGACGGCTGTGGCTATTGTTGGCTTCCCGGGAAAGCAGCAGGATTAACCAGAGTCGAGGGCGGCAATCCTCCAGCCGTGGATGACTGGAAGAAGGGCACTCCGGATGGTTGTGTCTGAGTCTGTTGTGTCTTCTGTGGCTGATTCCAAGGGAAGACTTCTGGACCTGGTGTCATCTGGGTCTGGGAGGGGTAAACATATCGCACCTATTGGTCTATCAAAGGTGGCGGGGGATTCACCACCATTGAGGTGGCACCTATTGCAAAATTGGGATTGTAACACCCGGCATAAGCAGTTCCGCCGGGGATCATATTGAAAGGCGTGTTCTGTCCAATCCCACCAGGGGATTTGTTGAGACCGCGGGACAACTCTAAGGCCAGGTTGTAGACTTTTTTCAAAGTATCCCGGTCGCCCAGGGCGGTTGTTCTCTAGAGGAGGGTGGCAACGAAAGGGTCCATCGCATTAAGGTATGTCTGTATGGTAACATCTGGCGATGGGACGAAAGGGCCTGTGCACCTCTTCAGGGCACGCTGGAACCTATGGTTGAATGCTGCAAGAGGTTCATTGGGTTCCTTTCTGATGGAGATGAACTGGCTATGGGACCAGGCTGGGTCCACATGCACGTGAAAGGCAGCCAAGAAGGCGTCCTCCATATCCTGCCAAGTGTTGATGGAGTTGGCGGGAAGGTTTAGGTACCAGTTCAATTCACTTTGTCCTAAGGATAGGGGAAACATGCGGGTCACAACATCTTCATGCTGGATCCGGTGTCAATTCATAGCATCTTTGTATGCTTGTAAATGTTCTTCTGTGGTCCGCGAGCCTAAGTGCTCATATCGTGGGAAAATCTTCTCCGGGTGGGAGGGTAAGTCGTTAATTGCGCCCAGAAAAGTGCCCATTGGGGACCCAGTGTTTCCAAAGGATGCAGCCATTGGGAGAACTATATGTTGGGTAGTTTGAGTACTGGTCTCCAGGATCGTCTGGGGAGTTTGGGTATTCAGGGGTATGGTAGATCCCCAGACAACAGTGGCTGGTAGGACTTTCCACATCCGCTTCTTTCGAGCAGGAGGCTCGAGTTCGACAAACCTTCCGGGATTCGGGGCAGACCTAAGGACTCTTTAAAATTTAGCTGGAGAAAAGGACCCAATCCCACTAAAGGCTTGTCTCCTAAAACTACAACTCGGGGAACCCTCAGGAGGTGTAAAATCAGAATCTTGGGAAGGGGATGAGTTCATGCCCTCCTTCTAGCGCCAGTTTCTGTTGACGGGGTTTTGCTGACCGGGTCCACCAATAGTCATAAGTTGTCACCGGGTTCCAGGGAAATTGGCAAACTCCGTCTGCAAAGGTTGTCCGGGGGAAATAAATCCTCCGGGCCTTCAAGCACCTGGGTGTCGGGTCACGACGGTGCGGGGCTCAGTTGGGAGAGGTGACTATTTTTAAGGGGGGATAGCTGGTTACTTCAACTCATTCCTCCAGAGATTCAGAATAATAAAGGTTTCCCGGAGTATTCTACACTTAGCGAATAAAACAAAAAAATCCTGCAGGGTTAGAAACATTTATCTAACTACAGCCATGCTGAAAAAGTCCAGAACATCGACAACACTCTAAAAGACTACACTAAATACTGAATAAATACACAACCATCAGTTAGCATTTTATCAGTAGCGGAAATAAAGAGGTCGTTAATCTACTTTAACATATCAGAGTGAAGGACATACAGAACATTAAAACATGAAATACCATTAACTCAGAAGCAGAGACGTTAACAACTTCATTGCCAAGAATCCTTCCTTCTTCATTAATGTTTAATCTAGCAAGCACTGGTGCGTGATACAATGGTGGCTCAAGGGGAGCATCTAACTACCAAGAACAGAACAACCGGAGCATTGAGCTCTGCAACTAAAACTAGAAATCACTTTGCTATTTCTTATGGACAACAAAATCATCAATTTTGCCGACCCTTGGAAATGGGCCGATTTGCCTATTTATACAACTCTCTCTAACCCTAACCCTATTTTACTATGTTTTAATAAAATACAATATCTGGGGTCTGGTACTACCTGTGCCACCCTACAAAAGACCTGGAGATGGAATAGGTCTGCCATGTCAGAAGAAGAAGACAAGAATATACATCGGAAGAATCGGCCTTGAGAAGAGAGCCGGAGAGAAGAAAGAAGAAAGTAGGTCCCCCGGGGACCGAGGCTACATGCCTCATAAATGGGAAATGCGGCACCTTGTCTCTAATGTGCCAGGTGTACCCTTGAACGGTGCCTCGAGAAGATCACCCTGTCAGAAGCCAACTGCCGAGCCAATGCTTCTTGATGTGCCCAACTACCCTCTGACAGTCTTTATTAACCGCCTCTGAAAGTGACCGGTCGGCCTCGGGGACCGGGACACAGATCACTTTAAAGAATACAGAATTTTGGATCTGGAACTTTGGGATCTGGGAACTTACGCCCCCAAAAGAATAAAGAATGATTAATGCTCAAGTTTCCCCAGTTTCTGGAGAACGCTCAAGGTCGTTTATTATCGTTGAAGGCCTGAAGGATGCGGAAAATACCATCTTCATCGATCTTCCTTAGGCTGGCCCTTCTGTGCCTGGCCACTTCAACTTGTTCTGCCAGGTCTGGAACATTATCTCTAAACTCATCTGCCATCCTTAGGGCATCATGGCCTTTCAGCACCATTTTGATAAGTTTTTTCATTTGAGCCCCATCCATCTCCTCCGGGGATTGATACCGAGATGCCACCATTTCATCAAAATTTTCCAAAACTGACTCTTCGGGGGTATAAGTATTTGTACAAAGGGGATCAACGCCGGAAGCTTTTATTACAAATGACTTAAACAAATTGGAAGAATACTTTATTGTGTTTACCTTTCCCTGTAAGGACTCTACCAGTTGCTTGGTTACCTCCAATGTGAGGTCCAGTCTGGAGTGCTGAGCCCTTACGAAATAAAATGACTCCTCACCCAGAATTCTGGATTCGGAAATTATATCTTCCCCCAGGGTGAGGAGCTCTTTGAGCTCTACCTTCCACGCCTGGTAATTCTCAGTGTCACTCTCCCACTGGTCAATTAGTGCTTCCGCCTATAAAATAATCTGTCGAGCCGTATATAAATTTGGGAGAGTGGCCGCTAGGAAACACCGGGTGTTTCCTATTTGTAGAGCGACCCATTCGTCTACTGCCTGGGCTTTCTTTTTCATTACTCGCAGGGAGTCTATGTCACT
The DNA here is from genome assembly GCA_018584345.1 of Thuja plicata. Lineage (NCBI taxonomy): Eukaryota > Viridiplantae > Streptophyta > Pinopsida > Cupressales > Cupressaceae > Thuja > Thuja plicata. Next base: position 161,432 of record MU225092.1, read on the forward strand.
CTGCGGTAATTCCTCTAATGTGGAGGTCTCTGGAGGGGTGGCATTGAGGGGTCGGGCCAGCTCTGTAAGCAACCCCATAAGGTTTGCATTCTTTTCTTTCTCAGCTTTGAGCCTCTACGCCTCCTTTTCATATCGGGCCTCCACTGCCCGCGCTGCCTCCTTCAGCAGGTCCACTTCGCCCTGCTTTCCCCTTTTACCCAGGGACACCTCTGCGATATTATAGTCTGCGGGGTCCGTGATCGCTTCATCGGCGTCTGGGGGAGGCGTTGCCACTACCGCAACTATTTCTCCGCCTGGCCCAGTCTGAAGGGTATGAACTGTCTGGGCCTTCTTTACTTTTGGCAGGGCCCGAGCTAAGGCCATCATTTCGGCCATGGAGATAGGGACTGTTGGATCAGATTGGGCTTTTCTTTTCTTGCTTTCCACCAGCCATGGAGGTGGGAGAGGTGGCCTTCCTGCCAGAGCTTGTTCTTTAGATTCTCTCCCGGTGTTCGGTGGCGGCTGCTCCTTTTCAACATGTACTTCCTCTGCTTCTCTCCCTGTTGGAACCTCTTCTGTAGAAACATCCTCTTCAATTTATATCTCCTCAGCCTGGTCCCGGATGTCAATTGATGTGTCTGGACCCTGGTCGGCTTCCTTGGGGATTTCCTTTATATGTCGCTCTACCCCTTCTGTTTCAACCTTTGGCTAGGTTTCTTCTTCTATTGGCACCTTTTTTGGTAGTATTGGAGGTGTCTAGCCAAGATTCAGAGTTTGGGCCGCTGTTATTACCTGCCCGAAAAAGGATCCTGAAAGTGGCCCATGGAACGCAGCGGCTGGGGTTACGGTTGCTCCCGAAGGTCCGGGTCCAGGTTCCCTAGCGGATGCCTTTTGTTCATTTGTTTGCCGTTGGTCCACTCCCAGACCTTGTGTTTCTAGGGTCCCGAAGATAATCTCCAGTTCTGGCCTCTTTTCTTCTGTTTGCTGCTCTTCTTGTTCCACAGCTTCTACTTCCAGGTCCTCTAGATCCGCAGCCTCTTGCTCTTGCTCCGGGACTTCTGTCCCCGCTTGTGTATCGTCCCCTTGTAGATTTCTGAACTCATCGGCTACAAACATGTCAAACTCCTCTTCTGGAGGGGGACTGGCTGGGTCCTCCGTTTGTTCTGCTTCCTTCTCCAATTCCAGGGAACTAGAAGAAAGGATTTCCACTTCTTTTGGGAGGGAAGCCCTTGGCACTGGTTCTGCCTTGGGCTGTTTGATGTGCTTTCTCTTCCTCCGGGTGATCAGAGGCGGCCCCGCATCGACTATTGCTGCTGCCTCCATAGGATCCACCCCTGTCGCCTTCGCCATTAAGGCTGCCAGTGATGGGGAGGAAGGATGACGAATTGGTCCGGCCATTAGCGGGGGAGTGGCAAGCCTTGTGATCAACTGCTCCCTCATTTGTTGGGAGGCCGCTACAGATTGCTTAATTTTTTCCTGAATGGGGACTTGCTGTGCGGGGGGAGTTGTTTCTATCCCCTTTCCTTTGTCTGCGCCTTGTGCAGAGGTCCCGGCCCCTGGAGTCAACTTTGGTGCCGGCGGTGGTGTTGCTTTTGATACTGACCTGGAGGCTAGGCGCATACTCCCAGGGCACGCCTTCTTAAAATAGGCATGACTTCGCTCGACCACCTCCCGAGTGAATTCCTCAATTGTGTGGTCCTCTTGGATGGCCCAATTCATTGCTGACAAGGGCATTTTGTCAATCCCCTTTTCTTTGTACTGGGGATCTATGGTGGGGGCATTGTCTGAAAAGCCTGCCGGGAACCTCCAGAGCTTTAGCTCCTGCATCACTATGGCCGTCATTCTATCATAATGCCAGCTGCACACGTCCATGTCATCTTGGCGATCTGCCCAGAAGTCTTCCATGTGTGCGTGGTGGGGCTCCAAAGCCCGGGGCAGTGCCGTTGCAATTCTGCCATGCGGATCAAAAAAATTTCGCGCCAGATAAAATTCCTGCAAGTTATAACATTTTAGCTCATTATCTGCCTCCTTTGCGGCAGCTAGATTGTAGGTTTAGTTCCCACAGGAGATTGGAAATGAAACATTGGGGACCTTCTTGAAGGCCAAGAAGGCATGTAATTCTATTATCTGCCGGCAATATTCTAGCAGCACGATCTTGTCCCCGCAATGCTTGGGTAACAAGTAGGGTTTCCCAGAGAAGCCAGCGACCCTAATGTATGTGTGCTGCTAGAACTGGATATAGTAGTGCCCATAACTACTAACCAATTTTATCACCTCAGTAGACAGGCGGTATCCGGCAGCCCGGGTGGGCGTGAGTAAATGGTAGTAAACGAAGGAGTCATTTACCCGGCAGTAACTGGGGAAGCTGGCCTCCCATTGAATCTGTGGGAAATGGTCTCATGGTGCTTTTTGTCCCCAGCCAAGCCTGAGAATGCCATCTGTGAGCAGGCCATTGGAGTGGGGCCTCTATTGGGCCAGAGCCTAGAAAATATAAGAAGTCATGTAGAACTTCTTCTTCTCGTTCAGCTGCAAGAACTGGGAGTCGACATGGTTGGAGATAATGGTCGCCTAGTTGAAGAATTCTCCCTTAGTGGAGATGCCCAGGAGGAAATAGTACATCCACTTTGCAAATTCCTGGGCGGAGGGCTGCCCAAATACCCGGGCCAATGCTATCATCCCCATTTGGTCCCTTTCCTTGAATTTGGAGCGGGGGATATCTATCTTCATTCTTTTTGGATCCCTCTTCAGGACCTTTAGCCAGTTGGTGTTCATGTACACCCGGGCAGCATCCTCCAGTTGGTTGAATTGTTTCAAGGCCTCTATCTTTGTGACCACCGAGGACCTATCAAATTGTGGGATACCTAGGCCCGCTTGGAAAGTAACTGGGTCAAGGGACACCAGTGGAGTGGAGAATCCCGTGGGCTCTGCAGCTGCTAACATGATAGCCCGGACAGAAGGGTTGTAGTTGGCTGCCAAAGTGAGAACAAGCTCTGGAGACTGCACAGAGCATGGGAAGCAAGCTTCCCGGAGAATTCTGGACCCTCCGACGTTGGTTGCAATTTTGTCTCCAGCCTGTCACTGGATATGCATTATCTTTACTAGGGCCTGCATTTCTGCCCAAGTCCCGACACTGGGGTCGGTCATCAATTTTACCTGGGACTCAATCTTTGAGCCCACAATCTCCTCACCCTGCATATACTTCATGGTGAGGGGCAGCTTTTCCAGGGCCTTCTCTATTTTTGACTTTGCCACTGCCCTGGTCTCGGTTGTGGATGGAAACTCCGGACTTCCAGGAGGAGATGATGCGGATGCTTCAGACATACTTGTAAAATGAAATCTAGACCTACAAGACAAAGCGACCGTCAGAACATGTTTATTAAAATAAAACAATAACTCCGGGGTTCAGAAAAATCTTACCACCATGACGTTTGCCTTTCCTAAAAAGTTAGTTTTATACAAAGATACCCAAAAAAAAAAACACATCATGAAGTTTAGGAAACCCACATGTCCAGGTCCGGGGATTTTATCACACTTGGTAAGGACAACGGATGTGTGGTGGTAAAAAGAGGCCCAAAGCCCGGAGAAATGACTGTTAGCAAAGAAGAATGTGGAAACAGGTCCACGTGGACGCCACATGCGCTAGCATTGAATGGATGTGATGGCACTGGCGGCGGAGCCAACTGTTCAAACGCGCGAAAAGGGAAAGCCACTTGGCCAGAAGTAATTGCGCACATGGGAAATAAATGAGGCTCTAACAGCCTTGATGGAGGAGAGAGAAAATTGCCTTTTTAGAACCGGCCAAGAGCCGAGTTTCAAACAGGTGGTTTTCTGCCTCAAAGCAAGCTTGGAAGCGAAAAACCAACAGCAAGGGTGACTCGACCAGCTCGTCGAGCCATCTGGAAGGATATACAGAGAGTCGAGGGGTATATACATGGAACGGAGGAGATATACAAGGGTTACCTACAGAAATATACATATATACAACTTTATACACACGGAAAGACTCCCGCGGAAAAAACCAGACGAAGCTGAAACAAGAATATACAGCTACTTACATCATGTTCACGCTATCTACAGGTTATTTACAGACTATTTATATCTGCACAGAAGGATGACAACCTTTTGGCAGAGCCGACCCACCAACGGGAGGCAAAACTAGAAGACCAAAGAACAACAGAGAAACAAAGCAAACGAAAACAAAAACAGGCAGACCCAAAGAAAAACCAGAAAATGAAAGCAAAGCAAAGAGGAGGGAAGCAGAGAAACCAACCTGAAAATGCAGAAGGCGGAGGAAGGGAAAGATTACCAGGAGAAATCTGCAACAACTTCAAATTGTCAAGCCATCGAGATCACCACCACGGAGCACTAGCGTATGTCTGAGAACAGTAGAAGGTGTTAAGCTTTGATTATCACAAATTTCTCTGTAACTGTTCTGCTAATCGCTTTAAAAATCACTCTATTTCTCTCTAAGTGCTCGAAGATTTTAATCGTGGTAAGTGTGAAAATGACAGGTGAGTCTATTTATACCCACGGTAAAAAGTAATCCTCCTCATTCTAGAGATTTCAGGCTAGGCAAAACATCCAGACTCCAGGCCCGGGGATTCCTTACGATGATATTCCTAAGACTTAGGAACATCATCGCAAAGAATCCCAGAGTCCAGAATCCAGCTTCCAACCAAAAGGAAACCTCCGGGATCTGGGATCCCAGAGGGGAAAAACAAACCCAGAGAACAACACACCGGGGAAGAAAACCCCGGGGAAGGAAAGCAAAAAAAAGGAAAAGAAAGACAGGGCGAAGCCGCAGCAAAAAGCAAAGAAAAAGAAAAAAGGGGGGACCCAACATTTTGCACACAAAATTTAGGGACGGGGATACAGGGCATAACACAATCTACACCACCTTTATCTCTTTTCAAAACCCTGGACCCACGATCTCATAAAGCCACATGTCACTCAGGCACTATGTTGCGATGAAATAAATAACATGCATCTTCCTTTAGCAGCAACACACCTACCATCAGATTGAAAAGATCTTATATGTACATTAACTTTACCTTTATCTCAGCTCGGTCCCGCCATAGACATGTGTCTTTCAAGAATGATTCCAAAAAGGTTTAAACATTGCGCAAATTTCTTTCAAGTAATTACTCCTACCGCTTCATTGAATATAATCTGACAGTCCCACATCAATACTACAACCCTATCTATGTCCCACCATCTGCTATGTGGTGCAAAGGCTTGAACCAGCAATAGCTATCCAACATGCACCTTTTGTTCATGGGATAGTGCCAACTATTGGATTATCAAAGATTTATCAAAATATTAACTTCCCACTAGCTCAACCACTTTCCACGTGTCGCTTAGGTGCTATGCCCTGAAGGATATCTACCCTACAACTCCAGACAGCGGAAACACACCAACAGTGCAATGAAAATATATCCAATGGAGAAAAATGTTGGCCTCTATCTTTTGAACATGTTGACATGACCATCCTAGGAAAGACACTTGGGACCATGACACAATGCCTTGATGATCAAACTGGTTGCATCTGTTGATCACAAGATCATGCCCATCATTAGATCAAAATGGGCTTGTACAACACTTGGGAGAAATAAAACATCGTGGGGACTTAGGAACTTAGGGAAAAATTAAATGCATCCCACTAGAACTTAGGAGATAAAATAAATGGCCCCGCTCGAAGAATTAAGACCCATGGGTAAGGAACTTAAGTGACCCAAAAAGTAATGCAAAATTATAATAGGCATTATGGACTTAGGGTTTTAAACTAAATTCATACCAAGGGTTTTACAAGTGACACCAAGGTTTTACAACCAGGCCTAAACATAATGAAAATTTGAAAGACATAGCAGCAGGGAAAACCTTTTGCAATTCTAACCAGATACATAACATGAACATGCCAAATGGAAAATGTATGACCAATAGGTTCTTTGTTTTCTTCATTAGAATCATCTTTAATAGCAACATAAACAAATTCTCTTCCATCATCACTATCATCTAAATCATCATCACTTAGTCCTTCATTAGCAATATGACAAGATTTCTTACCTTTGTTTTTGTAGTCTCTGAATCTCCTGAATTTTTTCTCTTTTGTCCTTATCTCTGTTATCTTTATTTTCCTCCTTATCTTTCTAAGGGAAGTTAGATGCAAAATGACCAATTTTATCACAATTAAAATATTTCAAGGGTAACTTACCTCGTTATTTTCCTTTGCCTCTTTGTAGCCTTGTAGCCAAAAAAAACTTCAATTTCTCTCTGATTCTCATCACATCCAGTAAATAACTCTTCAAGACCTTCAGTACAACTATAAAATTTCAAACTAGCACTGCTCAAATATTCATCCCTAGTTGCAGCTTCCATATCTTTTCCAATCTTTATGGTAGACTTAAATATAGATTCAATCTTAGACGTAGCAGGCAAACTATTATCAAAATCATTTAACTCAAATGCAATTAACTTACCAATAGTAGCATCCAGTGAAATATTCATCTGGGGAATAGATCTTAGCTCTTGTATAGCAAATACATGAATAGCATAACTCAGTAGTAGGTTTCTCAATATCTTTCTTGTAACATCATCCTCTATTACGGTTCCACCAGCTCCTCTAATAGAATTAACAATCTCCTTAAGTCTTATACTGCACTATATTATGTTCTCTCCTTTCATCCTCATAGAGTCAAATTTACCTCTCAAACTTTTTGATTTAGCCTTCTGAACATGTTGATCTCCACCATAGGTCAAAATAATTTTATCCCACATTTGTTTTGAAGTAGTACATCCATCAAGTTCATCATATTCTTGGTTGGTAAGTGTAGAGGCAATCTCCATCATAACTTGTGTGTGTTATCATTTTTGTCTTTGCTCACTGATTGTCAAAGGTGTTGTAGTTAGTGCAACATATTCATTATCAAGAAAATGAAGTCCATATTCTCCTACTCCAGACACATGCAACCTCATTCTACTTTTCCATGTAGAGAAATGATCCATATTCATCTTTGGTGCATCCCTCTTCTACATCTTTAGATCTTAACTCAAGTCCTTTTAAACTTATCACTTCATAGTAACAAGCTCGGATACCAATTGTTGGTCCACTAAGGGGGGTGAATCAGAAAAAATCAAATCTTAATGCTCAAAACTTAATTTATTGATTCACTCAGTAGAACTAAATACAGTAATAATTGATTCACCAAACAACTATAACTTAAACAACCATACATCTCAAATATGTAAATCAATCATTCAAACTCATTAACATCATATTTAACTTAGTTGGCACCAGATTTAATGAGGAAACACAATTTGGTAAAAATCTATGTGGGAATTGTGTCCCACCATAAAAAAATGTACCCTTCTAAAGTACGCTTGGTTAAGAACTTATCCTATTAAATATTATAAACATATTTGCTAAATGTGGCCTTGTTAGGGTATTTACCTCATATCTGTTAAGACCTTTACCCTGTTAGGAGTGGCCTTGTTAGAGTTCTTTAAACACTCTTTTGGAATGTCACCTACTTATAGGATTTACAAATAGGATGGTTAAATCCAGTCAATTAAGATATTTATCTATTACAAATACTAATAAGCAACAATATAAACTTTGATTTGTAAATATAGCAACTACCTTTGCTTGTGTTAGATCCTTTATGCTTGAATGAATACTGGCATCACATACTCCATTTATCTCTTTCGCAGACTATAGATTCTTCAATCTCTGTTTCTCTATAATCTATAGTTTCTCTATTCTGCTCGTTAAATTTTTTTCTTTAGCCTCTTCTTCTTCTCTTGAACTCGCCAGCATCTTTCTACTTTTTGTTTGTTCTCAATCTTTATATAGACATATTTTTTCCTCTTAATCTCCTTAATTATATTTTCCATCATTTGTGCTTTGTTTTTTGTGTTGGCAAGTTGACTCTTAGGGAGAATGTGACTTATTTGTGTTGTCATTATGGCAACAAAGTCATATGAAGTTTTGTCAAGTAAACTTGTAAGACAAAATGGCTAAGTATAGAAGACAGAGTAGAACAGAGATATGCAGTCGATCAGAGCACCAGTGCACGTGTGACAGAATGAACCAAAACATGCATGTTCACACATAAGCTCTATGATATGTTTTTATGCTTACACTATACTCGCATGGTACAGAATGTCAGTACAGACAAGTTATAGAAAGATCAAGTACACTAGCAGTTTAGAAAATAGAGTATGAAGCTGACTTCAATTTTTTGATTAGCGTGTAATCTTTTGTTTTGTAAAGGCTAAGCGCCTGTTGTAATAATTTTGTAATCATGTATTAAACATTAATGTAAACACACTTAATCCAATTTTTTTGGAAGCGTTGTGAATGTTATTTTTGGGCCGACTAAGGTCTTATTTATAGTCGTGTCTATTCAGGCATGAACATATATATATAACATGCAAAGTTGTATCAGAGTGTGTCAAAGAAATATGCAGAAGAGAGATATAAAATAATAGTATAAGATGTCAGAATGAGATAAATCTCTTGAAGAGTATAAGAGCATCAGCGCATAACCAGAACTGATCAGACAAGTGCGTCACATATAGCAGTTCACTTTTGGATATAGTGTATATCTATTATCAAGGAGGTTGTAGCCTTCATCCTATTGAGCAGTGAGCTTCTTGGACAGTGATTCCTCACCCCTAACAGGGTTATTTTTAAAAGACTCCTAAAAGGGTCAGACCCTTAACCAGGGCATTGTAGTTGCATTGTAAAGACTGCTCCTAACAGGGCAAAGGAACATTAACAGGCTCATAAAACTAGTGCAATAGTTGTGGGTACTAATTCCCACTGGGGTTTTCCTCTGATCAAGGTTTCCCCATAATCATATCATGTGTTATGTGTTCTTGTATTAAGCTTCAATTGATATATATTTGGTTTATGTTTAAATTTGTTGAAATATCATAAATAGACAAACATTGATTCAGCCCCCACCCCTCTCAGTGTTTCTAACAATTGGTATCAAAGCTCTGGTCCTCTGAAAGGAATTTTAACCACTTGAGGAGATCATGTATTCAGCAGAAGTGAAACATCTAAAAAAGAATCTTGAAGCATCCCTTGAAGATCTTGACAGATCTCAAAAATAAAATGAGGAACTTAAACTAAAAGTTGATGGCTCTCAAATGCTTATCAAGAAATTAAGGAAAGATCTGAAAGATTTCTCTACCAATGATTTGGGGAAAATGGTCAAGAAGCTAAATAAAGAAAACATGTCTTTGAAAGATAAAATTGAAGATCTGAATGAACAACTTACAGATAGCCTAATAGCCATTGGAGAAAAGACCAAAGAGAGCAAACAATTAGATGATGAACTTATGCAAGCGAACTTAAAAATCTTGGAATTAGAAAACATCAAGAAAAAGATAGAATCTGAACTAACAAAAGCAAAAGACAGGATTGATAAACTACACACAAGTTCTGATCTAATTCAATCACAACTGTATGCACAAAAGTTAAAAGGTGATACCACTGGTATGGGATATAGTGTATCTCAAATTTAAATCAATTCAATACAAGAAAGAAATAAATCACAAGAGACATCCACTGAAGCAAAGAAGACTGGGAATATTGTAGAGGCTAAAACTGAACCACCTAAAGATGAACTCAAGAAAGTTAAAAGAACTTGTTATGCTTCTAACAAGCATGGACACTTGGCAAGAGATTGTAAATAAGTAAGACCTTTTAATGGTTATAGTTACTCCTATAATAAGTTTGGTCACAGGGCTATACATTGCAGAGCAAATCAAAGAAATCAGTCACAACAAAACCAAAGAAATATGACTCAATACAATCAGATAAATCAACCTCAAAGAAACCTTCAGAAAATTACATGTCAGATATGTAATTACAATGGACACATAGCCAAGCAATGTAGCATGATGAATAACAACATCAGACCTCCTATAATTTTTCATTCATGTGGAAAATCCGGACACATCTCAAGGTTTTGTAGGTCAAAAGCACAAAGACAAGAGAATCCTAAAAAGTCGCTATTTGAAGAATCAAGAGAAGTTAAGTTTGTACAAGCCAAAACTGATTCAGATAAAATTTGGGTTGAAGTAAAGAAGGACAATGAAGAGAACAAGGTAGTAGATGCATCCTCAGTGGATGCACCTTCTACTTCTGGATAGTTGACCCTCATGGTCTTAGGGGGAGCTATTCTAGCTCTGAACCCCTGCGTGGCTGGTATACTCACCTCCGAGTATGCACCTATAGATTCATGTACATAATCAAAAAATAAGGTTGTATGCATGCACACATTGCCTTTACTTCATTCAGAATAAAGTTTGAAATTCTCTCTGTAAACCGCTTTACAACAATGAGCGTTAAATGCAATAATCTTTTATATAAACTAGTAAAAGATCTTTAAACCTCACTTTGCATTTGAGATTGAGCATTCAGAGAGAACTTGAGCATTGAGCATCAAAAAACTATAGGTTAAGGAATTGGTTGGTTTGTGAACAGATTAAAGATTGAAACAGAACCCAAGCAGTCGCGTCATTTCAGAATCATTGTGAAACCCTACTTAATCAAGTTGCAAGTAAGTATGGCAACCCCTGTTGTATTTGACATTGCTGAAAGGAAGAGATTTTTCTTTAAGAATCATACATTCAATTCTATATTAGATGATGTTGAAGGAGCATTCTCTAAGACTCCGCTTGGAGTCGTACACATAGAAGACATTCGCGCTTACATCTACTGTAAGAAGTAAACCGTTGGGGACAACAACATAGCAACTCTTATGGCTTCAATGATGAAACCTGATTATTCATTCAAAGATGAATATGGGAATCTTAATGACAAACCTATTTTTGAGTATTCTAACATGCATAATTTCTATGAGCTAGAATGGGTTAAAATCCTACTGAGCAGGATACATGATGACCTTTATTGGATTGGTGAAATTCTTGTCTATATAACCTCAGACCTAATTCATGAAATGACTGGACTTCCTAAGACTGGACCAGTTCTTCCCACTGGTAAGGATGTTAGAAAGTAGGTTGAACAAGTTTTCTTATCCAGAAGTGATAGGTGCGGAATGATAGTTGATCCCATTGAGGCCGATGACATCAAATTGGTTACTATGATTCTAAGTTACAAGTTCCAGCACGCAAGCAGACTGAATAGTGTATTTGTAGCTTCTCAACTGGAAAAAATTAAGATGGTAAAGGATAATACTCTGTATAACCTATGTGATATATTTCACGCACAACTTATTGATAACATTAGAGCTGTCAAGCATGATAAGAGAAAAATATTCAGATTTGGCTCTTTGATCATCTATCTCTATTTCCACATTGTTGGTAAAGTTGCCAATCTTTACCTAGATAGGAGTAAATATACTATATCTCAGATATCACTCAAGGCTACATCAGAGAGCAGCGTGAAGGATTCAATGGACATGGAGAGCAAAACATTTAGGATCAAGAGGCAGAAAAGGTTCAGAATACCAAAAAGGATAGTTGATAAGTACAAAGACACTATATGCTTCATGGTAGGAACTAATTGTACTTGCATGGAGGCTATTGAACCTAGAACCAAATGGATTCATCCACTTCGTTATGAATTTGAAGAACATGTGTTGGAAGGATATGCACAAGTTCTTTTGTCTACGCCCAAAGATCCAAATGAACCAAGATGGGGAACATACATAGAAAAGACAAATCAAGTTGATTATGTCTTATACAGTGCTGACAACAAAAGGAAGGCATCAAGGATTACTTCAAATATCCTAAAAGTTCATGGGGTTACACAAGAAGACCTAGATAGAGCTAGGGAAGCTAAGCTTGCTAAAGAACTTGAGAAAACTCCTATAGAAGTGAAAATGGAAAAGTTTAATGATATGCCTAAGAAGAAGAAGAAGAAATCTAATGAAGGTACATCTGCGCCATCAACCTCCATTAATCTAGAATCCTCTCCACCTTCTTTACATAGTAAGTTAACCAGGAGGAAGAAGCAAGTTCCTACAAGTCATCCATCATCAAGGACCACAAGGAGAAAGGTAAAGAACACTCAAGCCCCTCCTAAGGTAGGATTTAGACCTACTCTAATAGTCCTAAAGAAAAAAAAATTTAATGAAGGAAGACTAGAATCTATCAAGAATGTCTACAAAAAATACCAAGAGATAGACAAATCAAAAATTCACTCTATGATCATCTCTCACATGATTAAGTTCAAGAGGACAGTATTGGAACTTAAAACAGTCATACCAGACAAGGTATGGAATATACTTGATGTATTGAAAAGGAAAGCAATTGAAAAGGATATGAGGATAAGAGAAGAGACATTAGACAGTCTTCTTCTGGTTTTCTCACATGATGAGAAAACCATTCTATTGGATCTAGTAAAGCCTCATCTTAGAACCAAAACAAGAGTTCTCCATATCATGAATAAAGAATATAAACTGGTTGGTGAAGATACTCAGAAATAATTTGAGAAAGTATTTCTGGATAGACATATGTATCCATCAACGGTGCCTACAACAAAGGTAACTCCAGTTCCTCCCAAACAGGTTACAAAACCAGTGATTCAAAGTGCACCTAAGACAGGTCCACAGGTTTTAGTGTCATCAGTTTCAATAGCTTCTAATACAGTCAAAGATTCAAGAGAAAATATTGTGATTGATGATATCAAGATATCCATGACTTCTTCTGACAATGATATGGACAAAGTTGAAAAAGAATTTGTAAGCACTGAAGAGACCAAGGAGGTATGCACTGATGACACATCTTTACAGCAAGATGAAGATCCCTCTAAAGATTCAATAGATTTGAATAAAGAGGAAGACAATCAAACTAATGAAACACCAGTTATGGAGATCCCAGTAAAAATTGAATGTATGGATACTAGTCAGAATGCTATATTCACCCCATCCATTCAACCATCAACTTCATTGTTGTTAAGTTTAACTCCTAACTCAGTGAATCTAGATGCGTGGGGAGAAGAAGACTTGATCAAGATCAGTGTCCTAGACATGGAAAAATCCAAAGAGAAACAAGTTATGAGAAACCCTCTCTTTTTGGAGTCAGTGAACATTCTGAATGACCTACTGCCTGCAAACAAGAAAGAGGCTAAAATTTAGTCAATTGATGATGTAGATAGCATCCTAACAAGCTTCAAGGTACACTTTACAAGTCTAGTAGACTCAGCTACTAGAACTGTAGAGGAAGAGTATAAAAAGGAAAGATTGAATGAATTGGTAAATAATTTTTCTTTATATTTAAATTCATTAAAGATTGGTCAGACAATATTGAAAGAGTTGGCATCAAAAGGCAGAAAGGTAATAGCAAATTTCATGGACAAAGGCAAACTCACCTCTGAGCATATCAAAAAGATAGAAGAGGCAGATATCTTGGTTGATAACATAAGACAATCAGTTGAAACATTATCCCAAGACATAAACATCTACAACATCTATCAAAGGCAGATAGACAAGATTGAAAAAGATAAAATGGAGATCAGCAAGATAAGGATCAGGTAGACTCAACTAAGAAATGCACTTGCGCCCTCATTAGCAGTTTTGAACGAGAACATCAAACAGATAGATGAAACCATTGTTACCTATGATCAAGGACCCAGCATGCATTTGACAAAGATGGAAAATTTTATATATTCCCTATGCGCCCATCTACAAACAGTTGATGCACTGAAGGCATTCTGGCACCAAGAGATCAAGAATCTATAGATAGCTTATCCAGATGTATATTCAAAGTAAGTACTCAAGGACTCAATATTTTGACACCTTTTTCATTAATTTCAAAGGGGGAGTAATGTATATAAGTATTATGTGTATATGTTATATATATGTTAACAAGTACGAATAGAAGAGGATGACATACAATTTTTTGGTGTTAGTCAAAGTTTGGGTAACTTGGCCACATTCCTTTGTTGCCATTAATGACAAAGGGGGAGATTGTTAGCAAGTTGACTCTTAGGGAGAATGTGACTTATTTTGTGTTTTTATTATGGCAACAAAGTCATATGAATTTTTTTCAAGTAAACTTGTTAGACAAAATGGCTAAGTATAGAAGACAAAGCAGAACAGAGATATGCAGTCGATCAGAGCACCAGCACACATGCAATAGAATGAATCAAGACATGCGCAGTCACACATAAGCTCTATGATATTTTTTTATTCTTACACTATACACACATGGTACAAAATGTTAGTACGGACAAGTTACAGAAAGATCAAGTACACTAGCAGTTCAGAAAATAGACTATGAAGCCAACTTCAATTTTTTGATTAGCATGTAATATTTTATTTTGTAAAGGCTAAGTGCCTATTGTAATAAGTTTTTAATCATGTATTAAAAATTATTGTAAACACGCTTAAGCCAATTTTTTTTGGAAGCATTGTGAATGTTGTTTTTGGGCCGACTAAGGTCTTGTTTATAGTCATGTCTATTCAGGCATGAACATATATTGTTAGAATAGTCCCAAAGGATAATTGAGAGAGGGGGGTGAATTAGCTATCAGCCAATTTAATTATTTTCTCTTATTAACTTCATAATACAATAAATTAAATACACTTTCAGATAAAACAATAGACAACACTTCAATTTGGTTACGGGGAAACCAAATGGAAAAAACCCTGGTGGGAATTAGTACCCACAATAAACTATAGTTGTTTATAGTAATCCCTGTTAGAAGATATTTCAACCCTGCTAGGAGTTGTAATTTACAATGCAATAAGTATAGTGACCTGGTTAAGGGACTGACTCTATTAAGAGTCTTTTACAAATAACCCTATTAGGGGTGAGGACTCACTGTCCAAAAGCTCACTGCTTCAATGGTGAAGGCTACAACCTTTTGTAGAACAGATATACACTATATCTAATGATGAACTATAGATTATACCTATTTCCTTGATCAGTTCCAATGTATTTTAATATTCAACTACTTCTTCACATAGACCCTTGATGAATGAACCACAACTGATATTCTGCTCTATACATTTTTTGTCTCCTTTTGTATCATTCACACTTAGCGTATCATGAATGACTTTCTATAAGTATCTTCCTCAAAGTAGAAGGTCATGATAGCTCATGGAAACACTTCAACAACATCTTTTTTAGCTTAACTAAGCACACAAACAATATTAATTCCAGGAAACACAAATTGAACAGACGCGACGCTTCACTAAGTCGGCTTCACCAAATCATCTCAAATAGCATGATCCTGATGTTACATGATAGGAACATTTAACCAAACATAGTTAACTCATAAATAATCATGAATATACACACACATATCCCAAAGATAGGTGCAACTCAAGAAACATGTTAAATACGTCGGCTCTAAATAGATACTCTTCCAGAACTATAACTGCTAATAACAGAATTACACAACTTGACTAAAACATCGTATCTAAGTCTGCGTGTATGAACATAACATACTAAACATGTCTACAACTTGAATATATCCATGCAAGGCTTGATATCATCATTCTGATAAGTACATGCAGAATCACTACTGTATATTATATGTTGTCATCAATGACAAACATACAATCAATCAACTGCACAGAAATAAATCTCCAACAATATCCTCCTTTGACATTGATGGCAACATATGATATTAAAAACATGTTCAGCACATGGTGTCTTCTTTCTTTTACAATCTTCTCAATATCTTCATCAAATATTTCTCTACACTGCTTCAGTTCTTCTTACTATTTTTATACTCCCCTAGAGTATATGCTCCCCCTGAGTACATACTCCCCCTTTGACATCAATGGAAAAGGATGCCATAAATCATTAGGCACAAGTACTACTCCAGAAGTAGAGTAGTCAACCATTTATCAGTCACAAGTGACTAATGTTCTTCCTGTATTCTCTAATCAGACTTTGGAGAGGGAATTACTCCCAACTTCTCTCTGAGATACTCAAAAGTATCTTTTGATAAAGGTTTTGTGAAAATATTTGCCAACTATTCTTTGGTGCTCACATAGTCCAATTTCACTTCTTTGTCTACAACCTTTTCTCTTAGAAAATGGTACTTGATCTCTATGTGTTTTGTCTTTGCATGCATCACAGGGTTCTTATACATGTTAATTTTGCTAGTCTTATCATAGTGAATAACAATAGGATAATCAACCTAAATACCAAAGTATTTAACCATCTGCTTGATCCAAACCATGGTTGAACAATTCACCCCTGAATACAACCTATCCAATCTACATTTGTATACACATGAAGTTGTACATTATCTGATTTAGGATACCATAAACCATATTCTATAGTTCCCTTTAGATATCTGAATATCCTCTTGATTGCCATTAGGTGATTCTGCTTGGGTTCAGTTGCAAATCTTCCAACAATGCACACTGCATTAGATATGTCAGGTCTAGATTGAGTTAAATAAATGAGTTTTCCAATCACATATTTGTACAATGTCTTATCAACTACTGTGGAATCATCATCTTTTGAAATCTTGCTTCCTATTATCATAGGAGTGCATACTGGCTTACAGTCTTCCATCTTGAAGGTCTTCAATATTTCCTTCACATATTTTTACTAATTAATGAATATACCTTTATCTGCCTACTTTACATTTAGTCCCAAAAAGTATTTTATAGGACCAATCATGCTCATTTCAAATTCATTCTACATTTCTTTTGCAAATGTTGCACTAAGCTTGTCATTACCTCCAAAGATAATGTCATCAACAAATATGCAAACTAGTATTAATCCATCAGGTGTCTCTCTTGTGAATAGGTTATAATTTTCTACACCTTTCTTGAATCCAATCTTGGTAAGATAACCATAAATTCTCTCATACCAAGCTCTTGGGGCCTATTTAAGACCATACAGTGCTTTCTTTAATCTACATACCATGTCTGTTTTATCTGAAAGATTAAATCCTTCAGGTTGTTCTATCTATACTTCTTCCTTTAACTCACCATTCAAAAAGGCTGACTTTACATCCATTTGATAAACTTTAAAGTCTTTGAATATTGCATAGGCCAAGAACAATTTAATGTCTTCTAGACTTCTCACAGGAGCAAATGTATCAGTGTAGTCTATTCCTTCTCTCTGCACATATCCTTTACATACCAATCTTGATTTGTTTCTTACTACTGTACCTTCTTCATTCATCTTGTTTCTGAAGATCCACTTTGTTCCAATCACATTTTTTTCACTAGGTCTAGGAACCAATTCCCATATCTCATTCGATTCTTCTTTCATTGCATTCTTCCAATTAGAATCATTACAAGCATCTTCAACACTTAAAGGTTCAATCTGTGAAAGTAAACATACCTCTTCATCCATTGTTAGACTTTTTGCTTTTGATATGGTCAAAACATTGCTGCTCTGATCTCCAATGATATCATCTTTAGAGTGGTATCTAGATGTGAATTTTGGAACCTTACATGTTACTTCTTCTTCTGTAATATGTGATTCTTCTCTACTTGATTCAGGTTCATTACATGAAACATCAATGCAATCAAACATTTCTTCAATAATAGTATCTTTACTGCTAGGCATGGGTTCATCTTCAATCATAGGTGCATAGTCATAGTACCTTTCTTGGACCATGAACTTTTCATCAATCTTTACATGAGTACTTTCAATTATCTTCTTTAGTCTTAAGTTGAAACATCTGTATTCTTTTCTTTTAGTAGAGTAACCAAGGAAAATACCTTCATCGCTTCTAGCATCAAAATTACCAGCACCATCATCTCTCTTAATGTAGCACTTGCTGCCAAAGATTTTGAAATATTTCACTGTAGGTACATTACCAAACCAAAGTTCATAAGGTGTTTTGTCCATGCCTAGCCTTAGTTGTGTTATGTTGATAGTATATACTGTTGTATTGAATGCATCTCTCCAATAGGTATGCGCAATTTTTCCTTCAATCATCATAGTGCATGTTGTATCAAGTATGATCTTGTTCCTTCTCTCTGCTATCCCATTCTATTGTGGGGTTCTAGGAGCACTCAACTATCTTTTGATTCCATGTTCTTCACAGTAGTCATAAAACTGATCAGAGGTGAACTCTCCTCCTCTATGTGATCTTAGACATTTCAATTTTAATCCAGATTCATTCTCAACCTTAGCTTTGAATATTTTGAACTTCTCAAAGGCTTCAGACTTCTCTTTTAAGAATGCAACCCACATCATCCTTGAAAAATCATCAAAAACAAAATGACATACCTTTCTCCGTAGTATGATCTTATTTGAGTAGGACCGCATAAATCTTTATGCACTAGGTCCAATTTGTTTTCATCTAAGTTCTACTTGCTTCTAAAAGAACTCCTTACATGCTTTCCCATAACACATTCCCTGCATATTGTGTCTACTGGTCTTGTAATACTAGGAAGATCTCTAACTAATTTGACATTGCTTTTCTTAACTATATTATCAAAGTTGATATGACAAAGTCTCTTGTGCCATAACCAACTGTCATCCACTTTTGCAACAAAATTACTTACATCTGAATTGAACTGAAAAACATTACCTTTTGTTTTGGAGCTTGATGCAATCATGTCTCCATCCTTGTTGTTAATGATGCACTTGTTGTCTTTGAACTCCAAATGATAACCTTTGTCAAGTAGTTGTCCAACACTTAGTAGATTGTGATGTAGTCCATCAACATGCAAAACATCATCTGTCTTATTCTTTCCATCTAGGGTGATGGATCCTCTGCCTATGATAGGTTTGGGAGTGTTGTCTCCAAATATAACCATGCCACCTTTGTATTTGTATAGATGAAAAAATTTGTCTTTATCACCTATCATGTGGTGAGAACAACCGTTGTCAATGATCTAATCAGTCCTAATGTCTACTTTGGAAATTAGGGCTAACTCCTGTCCTTCTTTGTCATCTTCAATGTCCATACCCTCAGGAAATTTTTCCATATCTTTGAGGGAAATGAATCCAATTTCATCTTCTCCTGAATCTTCATCAGTTACACCTTCTTCAGCATGATAGCATTCCTTTCTATATTTAGGTTTATAATCAGGTCTGAATTTATTTACTCTTGTAGAACACTTGGATACAAAGTGGCCAATCTTGTTGCATGAAAAAAATTTGAATGGAAGTTGTCCTTCATATTTTCCTTTTCCTTTCTTTTCACTTTTAGCAATCATAGCAATGATATCTTCTAGTTCTTCATCAACTTCTTCTTTCTTATGATGGCTAGAGATGTGTAAGGATTTCTTACCATGGACTAAGGCTTTGAAAGTTGTTTCACTTTTAGGTTCAGTCTTCAATCTTGATATCTCAAATGCAGAGATTTTACTGATCAAAGTCTCTCTCTTG
>MU225092.1:180822-224234 GCA_018584345.1 Thuja plicata
TGATTGTAGGCTCTAATGTTCTCTTCAGGTAACATCTCAAGATTGTTGTATTTCTTTTTCCATGTCTTCTTGCGTGCATTCTTTGCTTGAATATCTCCTTCAAACATGTCTTCTAAATACTTCCATACTGTGTATGCCTTGTCTAATTTCTTGATCTCAGAAAATTTGCTGTCGGATAGGGCACTTATAAGGGCTTCTTTGGAAATTGCATTAGCTATGAATGTTTCCTTTTGTCTGCTAGTAGCATCATCTTTTACAAGGTCTTTAAGTGAGGGAATAAAAACTTCTTGTTTAGTTATCTCCAAGATGTCAAAACCAACACACTGTAGATGTGTTATCATTTTATTCTTCCAATCTAGATAATTCTCTCCATCAAACTTAGGACTCTCTTTTCTGAAGTATGCCATCTGATCTACCTTTAGCTATTAGGCTTCTTCTCCAAGGTACTTGGATCTGATACCAATTGTTAGAATAGTCCCAAAGGATAACTGAGAGGGGGGGTGAATCAGTTATCATCCAATTTAATTCTTTTCTCTTATTAACTTCAGAATACAATAAAGTAAATACACTTTCAGATAACACAATAGACAACACTTCAATTTGGTTACAGGGAAACCAAATGGTAAAAACCCCAGTGGGAATTAGTACCCACAATAAACTATACTTGTTTATAGTAATCCATGTTACAAGATATTTTAACCCTGTTAGGAGTTTTACTTTATAATTTAGTAAGTATAGTGACTTGGTTAAGCGTCTAACCCTTTTAAGAGTCTTTTACAAATAACCCTATTAGGGGTGAGGACTCACTGTCCAAAAGCTCACTGCTTCAATGGTGAAGGCTACAACCTTCTATAGAATAGATATACACTATATCTGATGATGAAATATAGAGTAGACTTGCTAGCTGTCTTGATTAGTTCTAATGTATTGTAATCTTCAACTGCTTCTTCACATAGACCCTTGATGAATGAACCACAACTGATATTCTACTCTGTACATTTTCTGTTTCCTTTTGTATCATTCACACTTAGCATATCATGAATGACTTGCTATAAGTATCTTCCTCAAAGTAGAAGGTCATGAAGGCTCATGGAAACACTTCAACAACATCTTTGTTGACTTAACTAAGCACGCAAACAATATTAAGTCCACGTAACACAAACTGAACAGACGTGATGCTTCACTGAGTCAGCTTCACCAAATCATCTCAAATAGCACGATCCTAATGTTACATGATAGGTGCATTTAACCAAACATAGTTAAATCATAAATAATCATAAATATACACATGCATATCTTGAAGATAGGCACAACTCAAGAAACACGTTAAATACGTCGGCTCTGAACAGATACTCTTCCAGGACTGTAACTGTTAATAACAAAATTACACAACTTGACTAAAACATCATATCTGAGTCTGCATGTATGAACATAACATACTAAAAATGTCTACAACCTAAATATATCCATGCAAGTCTTGATATCATCATTCTGATAAGTACATGCAGAATCACTACTGTATATTATATGTTGTCATCAATGACAAACATACAATCAATCAACTGCACATAAAAAAATCTCCAACATATATATATAACATGAAAAGTTGTATAAGAGTGTGTCAAAGAAATATGCAGAAGAGAGATATAAAAGAATAGTATAAGATGTCAAAATAATATAAAGCTCTTGAAGAGTATAAGAGAATCAGTGCATAACCAGAACTAATCAGACAAGTGTGTCATTTATAGCAGTTCACTTTTGGATATAGTGTATATCTATTATCAAGGAGGTTGTAGCCTTCATCCTATTGAGCAGTGAGCTTCTTGGATAGTGAGTCGTCACCCCTAACAGGGTTATTTGTAAAAGACTCTTAATAGGGTCAGACCCTTAACTAGGTCATTGTACTTGCATTGTAAAGGCTACTCCTAATAGGGCAAAGGAAATTTAACAGGTTCATTAAACTAGTGCAATATTTGTGGGTACTAATTCCCACCGGGGTTTTCCTCTGATCAAGGTTTCCCCGTAATCATATCATGTGTTATGTGTTCTTGTATTAAGCTTCAATTGATATATATTTGGTTTATGTTTAAAGTTGTTGAAATATCATAAATAGACAAACATTGATTCACTCCCCCCCCCTCTCCATGTTTCTAATAGTTCGATCATCTTTTTCATAAATCTCAATTTGGTAAACCACTTGGATTTTACCTTGGAACTTGAACTTTTCTTGGAATTCACATAATCAGGTTTGACCACTTGATCTTTGCCTTAGATCTTCTCATTGAATTTTCACATTCGTAGATCTTCTATCAAACTTCATTTAATTCTTATCCTCATCCAGCTCATCATCGCTTTGCATTAAATTTAATCTTATCATCATTTACAATCAATATCCTATACTCAGTAAACTTGCTTTGCAACTTGGTAGCTATCTTCATTAATTTCTCGGTGTCTAACTCATCTTTTGTGCTTGGTGCCTGTCTTTCTCTCAGTGTTTGGTAACTGTGACTAACGAACATAACTCTATACCCACTGACTCTGTCCAGCTTGGTAAATTAACTCTGTCATTCATAGCTTAACTCTTTGCAATTTCCAACTTAATCAATCATTTGTACCAACTTGATAACATCAAATATATAGTATCAAACAACTTTATCAACATTACTTTGTCATTTTCTGATTTGTATTTGTCACCCATTTAACTTCTCCTCTTAAGATATGGTAACATAATAAAAATCAATAATCAATTGCTTGACATAAATGACAAAAAAAAATTGATCTAACCATTTCTAAAATCATGATACGCTGTATCACTCGATCTTCATCATCTTCATCAAATTTTCATCAGTTGATTAACATTTGTGATTGGTTGAAGTATAACAGTGCAATTTCTAGAACAGTTATTGACAGATGATAGATGATTTGAATGTCTTGTCAAATCATTGTTGTATCATGTAGCATAGTTAAAGGATATGGTGGTCAACAATGTTCAGATGCTACAGTTGCAACTGTAACTAAGTTGACTAACTGGTGTGAAGGATATATGATCGGTGAGAAGAGACAGAGTTGTTAATAGGTTAGAGTGTTTGTGTTCTTGAGAGAGAGTTGATAAATCTTTGATTAGTGATCGATGTTGAGGTTATGATGGATTCAGTTGATTTATTCATGATCTGATGATGTGTATTCATGATTGGACGTGATGATCTTGCATCACATTGTTTGATACTAGCATGTGGAGAAGATTATTTAGGAAGCTCATGTTTGGTCAAAATATGTTTAACTCCTTGACACGACATTCTATGTAAATCATTGAACCAGTCAACGCAGTTTGGAAATATGTTTTGTACATTTAATTTTGTCATGTGGCACATTGGATTTGAGCGGGATGTTTTGAAATTCTAGTTTAGATTTTGATTAAGGCGGTGGACTTAATAGTTCAGTATATAATAGATGAAGTTGAAGGATAAATGTGTTGATCACGTGTTGGACAAGTGTGGTGCAAAATGTGAGTTACGATCATGCCAGAGAAGAATTAAGTATTTTGAGAAGAGATTGTGTGCTTTGGTGGATGTGATCAAGCAGAGGTAGTGCTATTCTACAAATCATTGTTTATGTTGTTCCCTAACAGTTGCAGCATGTTAAATCCCTTAATTGGGTAGATCCTACCATATCTTTGTTGTAAATCCTCTAATAATGTGACACTTTGTCAAGTGTTCAAATTCTTCTAACAATACTACTCTTAACAGGGTAAATGTCCTAATAGGCCTAAGGAAAATCCCTTAACTAGGAAGCACCTAACAATGTTATTGTACTTAATAGGGCGTACTTCATAAAAGTGCATCATTTAGTGGGTACTAATTCCCACCATGGTTTTCTACCTATTTAGGTTTCCACGAGATAAATCTATGTATCAAATTTGTGGACGGACTTGCATGGTTATAATTTTCCTTTTTTTTGATTAAGGGTAATCTTGTGAATGTTGTTTTATGTTTAAGAGGTTGAAAATATTAGACTATTTGGTACATTAATAATTTACNCCCCCCCCCCCCCCCCCTCAGTAATATGATCTTACGACTAACATCATATTATAAAAATTATGTATAAAATTTTGATCATATGATTCTTTAGAATTCCTTGTAGATATGAGACCTAGGAGTGGTCATGATTGAGCCCATCAAAGTTCTCAAGGTATGTAAGATTCACTTACAAAATAGGGAGGTTAGGCACTACAAGGTCCAGCAAGACCAATATTCTAAAGAATATGCTACCTTGGGGGACTATGATGAGATACATTAACAATTTTCTCTTATGTTTAACACTTATAATCAGTTGAACTAAGTTTAAACAATATTTTATTGATGTAAATATTTTGTAAACTTTTTATAATCTTGATCATCGAGGACGATGATTCACAAGGGGAAGGATATGTCACATCCCTCCTGACTACTAAAAATTTTGGTGTTTTTTTTTGAATTAATGCCATACATGGTATTTGGTTTCATAGACATTGGTTTTGATTATATCGATGCCCTTGATGGTATTTGATTTTCATAAACATTTATTTTGTTTAAATTAATTCCCTAGATGGTATTTGGTTTTCATAAAGAGTGGCATGATTATATTGATGCCTAGATGTCTATCTGGTTTTCATTTCATGTTTATCATGGAAAAGTAGTTCAGATAATGTAAGAGTAATGATACAATGAATTACGTTCTTATATTGAGTTATGAAATTTTATTATTGCATATATATAATATTGAGAAAATGATGATTATATACTGACTACATTTCTTGACAAAGTAGTTGCAGGACCAGCTCATCCTCCGAGGAAAGGGGGGAGAAAGTATCACCGGGAAAGGGGGATGCAAACATGACTATGAACTTAAGCTACTTGGGTTCCAAAACTGGTAAGTACTAACTAGGTCAATTTAGTGAAAACCTAGAAGGTATAGGTCCTGACTAGGATCCTAGTTGGTCTTGTGATGCCAGTTAGTTGTATCGTTAGTAATCCTAGAGTTGGATAGAAACTTTGTCCTATAGTTGTACCTTTTTTATCTTTTTCTCTTTTGACGCTTTAAGTTATAACTTTAGTGTTGTTTTTTCTAAAGAATATTACAGCATAATTTTATCTAATAAATAAGTTGAAATTTGTGAGACTTCTTTTCATTCCTTCTGAGTCGCATCTTTGAGTCCATTGATATCATCTTGTGATAAGCCTCTTCTTTCATAAATGGACATCCTTTGTCTTTTATGGATTTTGTATTGGAAGATTTGGTTTTTTATGGCTTTAGGGGGGATGAGGGGTTTAAATTATTGAATCACTAGGACCAAAAGATTGAGAACAATATCCAATATTCATATACTAAACAATTTGGGAATAGTTTCAGGCTTGGGTCCCAGGATTTGCAGATTTCATTCCAACTAAGAGATAGGATTAAACTGCATATAATCTTGTCAACAGATCAAAGACTCAAACTAAGAAGGCTTCAAAATGACCCCCCTCCCCCCCCCCTCTTCAAGAAATGGAAGAGTTTGTTCAGAAATGTCTCCTGGAGACTCAGGTTAAAATCATTGAAGTAATAGTGGATGAAATACTCATTGGAAGTGAGAATGTTGAGTGTTTTCAGAAGAAATTCAGTGTTGCGTTAGAGTCCCCAGAGTCTTGCAGTGTGGTGGTTCTTCATATACATGAAACATTTGATATATTAGGATAAGGATTGAAGTCTGTAGGGAATGATATCATGGAATCAATAAATGATCAAACGTGTCTCAGTCCAAAGATTTTAGAGGCCAGTAGGTTGGAGGATTCAAAATAATCAAGGATAAACATTCATAATTAGGAAGCCAACATAGATAACTTTGATTTTGAAAAAATGTTCTCTCACTCCAAAGATCTCAGAGGCTAGTAGGTTGGAGGATTTAAGAGAATCAAGGAAAAATATTCAAATTCAAGGAGCCAACTCATATAATTGAGATTTGAAAATGGAAGCACAGTAGTATGCTTCCTCTATGGTAACAACTAAGAAAAGTGGAGGTAGAAAATCAGGAAGAAAGAATGCTTATTCATCAAAAGGTCAATCGGATTTACAAGTGGAATTCTTAGGTAACCTGAGTTTTGGAAAAAGGAAATCACTCATAATCAAAGAAAAACTCTTTTGAGGAAGGTTTTAAGTCCCCTATCAATTCTATATTTAAATATTTCAGGCTAGTGGAATCCATGAAGAGAACTAAAAAAGGTTGAAACATAGTAGATCGAGATAAGAATTTGTTGAAAGGGTCTCCAAAACTGGAGGAAGAAACATTATCTTTTATTCTTCATCATATTAGATAGAATAATTCTATCTCAAGAGACCTCAAAATGTGTGATGGCCTTTTACCATTGAAGCCCAAGGTGAAGAAACATTATAAAGGGAATGAGAGGAAAAGAGAGAAACAAGTAGAGAATTATGATTGGAGAGCCTTAGACCTATCAGATATACTGACACTAGAGGAGGAGTTATAAATGGAGCTTGAAGTTGTCTATGATATATTTGGACTCATTGGCCTGAGTATTCCTCAGTAAGAGGATCTTGAAATAAAATAATATTTTAAGAAAATATTATGGATTTAGGTTCAGAAGGAGAAGGAGAAATTAGCAAGTTTTCAGCTTCAAATAATGACTCCTACAATATTTCAAATAAAGACAATCCTCCACTTGGGTTATAACAAACGAAGGAGGGCCTTCTCAAACCATATTTTGGAGGTGAATTGTACAAAAAGAAAGGACTTCCTCTTCCACTCTCAAATCATTAGATGGTGAAGATCCAGATCAAAGGAAGATCACTTCCTTTTGGAAATGAGGGTTTTGGTTTTCTTGAACTGATAAATCATGTAGGATAAATTGCTTTCCTAGAATCTACAAATATTGAAGGTCTTTGGATTTTGTTTCTCGATGTTTTAGATCAATATATGAAAGTACAATTTTTTTCAATGTTTTTAAAGTGATCTAGTTGATGGACAAAAGACTATTTTTTTTCTTCTTTTAAATGAGACTTGGCAGTTGGATAATTTAATGCTTTGTGTTTGTTAGAATTTTGAAAAGATGTTAGGAAACGAATGGCGATAGGATGGTGCTAGTTCATGATTTTGATAAAACTCAAAATAATTTGGTAAGATAATGGTATAGGTGGCATTTAAGGATGATAAGAAAAATACAACCATTTCTTCTACAGACATGAAGGTGTATTTCTATTTTTGAATTGATTGAAATCATTTTGTAATTCATTCTCCAAATTCATAAGGTTTCATTTCCTACTTGCACATGTAGACACGGGTGGTTATTATTATTATCAAAATTTCACTACCCTAACATTTTGCTATAAAAGATACTTTTTTGAATAAATTGACCTCATTTATTGATTTGCAAGCAGCAAAGTTTAAATACATTGTAAAAAAAAGGAAATCATTTCATTTGCATTGAACAGTGATAATTACAACACTCATTTGAAAAACATAAGTTCATGTATTTAAAATCAGTTCAAATTAAATGCCTCACACAAGTCGTGAGTGTAGCTTATTATTTCTCCTATGAACTTAAAACAAAATTAAAAGATAGAATAGGAAAAGAGATAGGTCAAGGATAACCAGTCATTGCATGTTGCTTTGACTGGTTATAAGTGGTGTGATTGGTTGGTCATGAGTCTATTCCATCTTTGTGAGTCT
Organism: Thuja plicata; assembly: GCA_018584345.1. Classification (NCBI taxonomy): domain Eukaryota; kingdom Viridiplantae; phylum Streptophyta; class Pinopsida; order Cupressales; family Cupressaceae; genus Thuja; species Thuja plicata. The sequence goes on from MU225092.1 coordinate 188,525, forward strand.
CCCCAGCAAGCTCCTGAATCCTGCAAGATTGAAAACAAGGATTTTAGATCCCAATATGGATCTAAGCAATGACTGTTTGTCTAAGTCTACTTTATGCCTATGCTGACTTTTAAGGCTGTCCAAAATCTGAAGAAAAAGACAGAAAGAAATTAGAATACTCTTAGTGCTTGTGAAAAGGAATATTGATGCTAATGTGTTTGTTCCATGTGTAGGAAGATAATTATTTCAATGTATGTGTGCCCCTAACTGAGGCTCCCTTTGGGTATGAGCCCGACATACACATTAGAATAATTACCTTGATAGGTGTCAAGATCAGTAAAGAAATATATGATGTTAAAGGGGCATATTAATTCTGATATGAAACCTTTCATTAAAATCAAAATAGACAAGCTAAGTCTATTTAAGGGACAACAGTCTCAAGTTGAAACCTTACATACTAGAATAGCAAAAGGAAATGGATAAATGATTCAGAATAGAGAACAGGTGCAAGCAAGTTACAATGCTATGTGAAGAAACATATAACATAATAACAACTTATGAGACATACATTGACTGTTAATATGGATAAGTCATATCAATGTTAAGAAAAGCTTTATGATAATGAGAGTAATCAGATACACCAATGAAGTTTTAGAATGTCATTCGTGGTACACTTTTACTTGTTGGTGAATGAAAAGTTACGGGCAATCGGGTGTGGGGTATTATGTAGTTTAAGGAATCCAAGAGTGTCAAAATCAAGTATCAGATTCACAAAGTTAGAATATCATATTTAAACAGGGAATAATGGCATAGTGGCAGCAGTATCATTTAAGCTATGAGGGACAAAGTAGACAAATAATTAAATTATACTACTGCTGAAGCTATCACAAAAGAGAAATGCAAAATTTCAATTTCCATGCAAAAGAACACATGCTAGAGGAGTGTAAAGGAAGGGAAGTATACATCAGTTTAGCAGTTCAAAAATGTTAATCATGCATAGAAAGATGATTTTGATGCCAGAGAAGAATGAAATGCCATTGCAAATGGTCATGGTTCTAGTATAAAGAAAGGACGTTTGTTTTCTAACAGAATCATGTTTTCATCTTGCCAAATGCAGATTAATGGAGAAACAACACAAAAAATAGTAAGTTTTTATGGGTGGTATTTTCAAACAAATTTCATGCCCAGATGCAACTTTCTCAACTATAACAGTAGAACAATAAAATCAGAAGTATAAAAGAATAGCAAGTATGCCAGATATAGTTTTTTTTTATAAATAGTTTATTGTTCATACCTAGATGTAGCATTAGATATATATTTTTGTTCAAAGTGTCACAGAGAAGAGTCAGCAAGAAATCTGAAAGGAAAACTGACTTGAGTTTTTTTCAGTCCATGGGAGATTGTGAGGAGTAATTTTTGTCTATTTTGTTATATTCTGCGGCAAGGTGAAGGTTTATGACTGTCCACAAATGGCATTTTTAGGAACATTTCCAAGCACTGGTGTATGATGTTCAAATTCCTGCTGAAGGTTTTAACCTTAAAGAATTTCACAAATGGTTCGTATGAGAATGTTGTTCATTTGTCATTCAAGGATTCAAAGGATATGTGTCATTTTGTACCCAAGAATTTTCCAAGACACAAATAATAGAAACAGCTTCTTCTGGAAAGAAAGAAAACTATAAATCTTCCAATGGTAGCCAGCAGAGTAGAAGATATTCTAAATATAAAGAAGGGATAAAGTCACAGCATGATAATACTTTAGATCCATTAACAATGGCTGAAAGAGGAACATTTTTACTTTCTTCTTGATCAATTTTTTCTCAAAAAATTAACAAAATTAATAATGCTTGCACTCACCTTGTAAGTTTCGTAGAGATTAGTGGATGAAATAGTAGAACAGAACTCCAGCAGAGCAGAAGATGTTTCCATAGATGACGACAGCTCCTGCTCAAACCCTACCCACCTCTCCAACACATAAAAAGACCAAATGATATTTTTTATTTAGGGTTGTTGTTTTGTCGACCTCTAAAGTACATTGTATTATGTTTCAAATCCGCAAAGGCCGCAGCAATATTTTTGGTATTTAGAAAATATCTTTCACTAAGTCGAAGTCATTATCCATTATGCCACGACAATGTCTTTGTTTTTACAAATTGTCTTTTGCCATGTGATTTAAAGTTAATATCTTTTAATTTATTTTGAAACATATCCTACATGCTTATCAACATTAAGAAATAGTTAAAATCTAATTAAGAAGTATAAGTTTTTATTTATATTTTTTAAATAAATTTTATTATTCTTTAATGTGGGTAAGTATATAGGGTAAGTTTAAATTTAAATTGTGTTATTATTTTTGTCTGTGGCATCATCTTTTGTGTTTCAAATTTAATAATTGGTGCCTTATAAACCAATTATTGAATATTTTAACAAGATGTAAATGGCATGTGTGGAAATGGCCAAAGTCTTCATGACTTATTCACATTTTTTGAATGTGAGTGTGTTTAGGAGTGTTGGAGTCCTTTTAGGAGAGTTGGAGAAGTCTTAGGGTCGAATTTGACTTTCCCCTAGGATTTGGGAGGCAATTATAGCTAGTTGGAGCATTTTTGGGGTTGTTTGGATGAGTCACATAGATGGTTAATGCCTTGGCTAGACTTTTTCAGTCTATTGGTGCTTTTTGGAGGGAGTTTTAGGTCATATTTTCAAGCTTTATTGTTGCATCCGACCCTGGGGGTTGTGTACTTAGTGTTTTGAGAAATCTTGATTAGTTTTTAGTTCTGATTATGCAAAGGAGAGCTTTTGTGACATTTTTTTGTCCTTAGCATATTTTATTCCAGGAATTTGTAACTCATTTCTGGAAGATCAAATACAAGTAACAGCATACAATTTTATGTTATCTGAGTTTCTTTTAGAGCCTTCTTTTCTTTATGCATTGAACTGTGTGTATTTTCAGGTGATTTGATAAGGATAACTAGTGAGTTTTCGCAATTCCATGTTATTTTGTCTCACCTAACACCTAGTTGCATAAAAGTATGTTTGCTTGCAGGTTTTAGTTTATGTCTTAGGGTATGAAACTAATAAGTGGGGTATTTTTCCTTCTTCCTTGGTTAGGTTCATGTTTCAAACTTTATTACAAAGTATTTGTGCAAGCCTATACAGAAAATATGTATTTTTTGTTCATTCAAATAGTATAAAATCCCTTTTCAGTTATTTATAGTTGCGCTTTCATGTCATTCTGGTGTATCACCTGGTTCACAATAGTTTAAATTTCAGTATTAGGTTCATTTCAGTAATCTCTTTCCCTTTTCCTTATCAAGTTTAGTTAACTTCTAAGAGCTATCAGTGATCATCAAATAAGAACCAGCCTAGAATCTGGAGATTCATTCCAGTTATAGGAAAAGCCCACCACCTAGGAATGATCCCATGTTGACCAAGATTCCAAGATGTAAGTTACAAGCTTAAGGGTGCAAATTTCAGGTCTTAACAGTTTTGGCACACCCGATAGGACAAAGGTTTATGTTTTAATTTCATGTTGGTTTGATATACTGTCATGTGAAAATTGACCTGTTTGAGGTTATCATTAATTGTATCTGGTGACTCCATGGTGAAAGAACAGTGATTGCAGCTCTACAATAAGTTTTATGAGAAAAATTGAGACAAGAAGCTCAAGTACATTTGAATATCTGCAGTTGGAAAAACCCAAAAGGAAGGGCAGAACTCTCAAACAAACTCCACATACAAAGAGGGTTCAATCTTCACCCCCAAGAGTTTACGTAAGAAGGGGAAGGCTAAAGAGAAGAGAATATTCTTTAAGGCATTTAGCATTACCAACTATAAAGATAGGATATTCTAATCCTTTTGAGACATCTGAAATACAGACCGATTTTGGTAATTCTTTTGCTTCATCAGCAAGTACTTTTCAGGCAAGTTCCAGTGGTGTTTCAGCAAGTATTTCATCCTCTAGTCCAGCAAGATCTCGTGTTGGTTTAGCAAGTGCCTCAGCACAAGTTAGAAATATGGCTGCACCTAGAGCTTTTGCTTTCGTACCATTTGATCAAGGCAGCCCCTTGAATCTTCCTGCACATAATGACATACCTTTTGCAGCTTTGAAAGGGCTACCAGACTTCATAGGGGAAATTCAAACAACTACTTTTGAGTACATTAGATATGTGGCTTCCATCTGCAATGTTCACCATGTGACACAAGATAATGTTGCAGTCAGATTATTGGTGGCGTCGTTCAAAGGTAAAGCATTGGAGTGGTGTAGGAATCTACATGTGGCCTCCATTTCTACATGGGATAAATTGGGTGATGCCTTCACAAAGTTCTTTGAAGACAAGTTAGACCATTTTTCACTTGTAGAGCAATTAACAACCATTAAAAGAGCCCCACAAGAGTAAATGACAGATTTTAAATCCCATTTTCAGAAAACATGGAATAGAATACCAGTGACAGTGAGGCCAAGTGCATATTATACTTTTCTATACTACCTAAAGAGCTTGAACAACAATATTTCGGTTATGATTCAGTCTATGGGAGGTACCTCATGGCCATAAGCTTTTGACGTTGTTGTTAAAGCTGAAAATAGCCTTATTTAGGCGGGTAAAATAGCTCCTAGACCTCCTATGCCTTACTTTCCTAATATCCAGTCAAATATGCCTATTAATATACCACCAATGGCTCCTTTACCTATTGTTTCAGTTGGTTCGACTACTGGAGGTTATGAAAATATATCAGTTGGTCCATCAAATGAGCTTCGAGAAATTAAGAGCAGTCAGAAAAAGATAGAGAGTATATTGCAGACCTTGGGTAATGAGCTAACAAGTATAAAAAAAATAGTACCAAGGTCCAAGGCCAACATTCCAACAGTAGAACCAAGGTTTAATCAGCAATATCATAACCAAGGCCAATAATTTTAGCAGAATAGGCAACTATATCAGAGCAATTTCCAAGGTGGGAGGAAGAACATTAACCAAAGGCCTTATTAGCCATACAATCCAGCACCATTAAATGCTACAAATCCGGTTAAAGATATAGTTCCTACTCAAAACAACTTGATATCAAAAGAAGATTGGTGTTATCCATGTAACCAAGCTCATAATCAATCTACATGTTCAAATGAAGTGATAAATAAATCCCTTATGGTCCAAAATGCTACAACTTCACAGCAGAATACACCTTCTAATGTGTCTAGACAGCAGTAGGATGTACATACCATAGAGACTGGGTTCCTTTACTAACAAGGAGATGAGTTTTGTGGTGTGAATGGTGATTCATCGATTGCAGTCAATACTCGAACAAAGAAAAGAGCTCTTGAGTTGGAGAAAACATCAGAGAAAAGTAAAGGACCTGCAATGGCAATGTCATCCATACAAATGCCAAGTATTTTGAAGAAAACTCCCACTATACCAGCTAAAGAACAACCTCAATGTGATGCAGATTCAACAGATGTTAAGACACAACACAAAACATATTCAGTTGTACCTTTCAACATTGTAGACAGCATGAAGAAAATGAATGTTTCCATGAGTATGTGGGATTCTTTGGCTATCCCAAGTCAAGCAGATAGTTTGAAGAAGGCACTAAAAGAGGAGATCGCTCCTAAGGTAACTTTTGTTGATGTTGATATGGCGACTGTTTTGACTAATGTTGTTGTTCAAGATGGTGAAAAGAAGACCATCAATAAGGAAACATCTGTAGTTCAAGGTAAGAACGTAAAACCTCCACCGTTTTACGTTTCACTTATCATTGGTGACAATTTGGTGCATAATTGTATGGTAGATAGCAGACCCACGTGCTTTGTTATGCCTAAGAAAATAGATGACCAGTTAGGGTTGAAGTATGAATTCTTAGAGAAAGGCATAGTGCAGCTTGATGGTTTAGCTGTCAAAACAATAGGTCTTATCAAAGATGCTAGTTTAACCTTACATGCTTGTCCCAGTTTCTTTATATCCCAAGATATCTATGTTATTGACTTACCTCTGTATTTTGCCTTGTGCTTATCAAGAGAATTTACTGCCAAAATAGGAGGATACCTATCATCCGATTGGTCACATATGATTTTTCATACTAGGTATGGTACCAAAGTTACCATCCAATTTGAGTTATTATCCAAATACCATATTGAGCCAAACATGCCCAGTGTCATTAATTCTAATTATGTAATTTTTGAGTATGATGAGTATGTTGTTGCTCTGGAATCCAAGACTCAAGTTAGTGAAAATCCGGATATCTTATTGGATGAATGGGTAGCAAAAAACATCTTAAGTGATGAAGCTAGTTTTCTTGTGGATGTTGGTTTAGGAAATTATATGTTTCAGGAGGCTGACTTGGTGATGTCGAATGTGGTCAAGGAGGTAGAAGGTGTTTCTAAACAACAGAATGATGTTTGGAAAATGTATTTTGATGGTTCATGAATCCGGAATGGTGTTGGTAGTGGTGCAATCTTGGTTTCACCTAAGGGTGAGAATTACTATGCAGCTTTTCGCTTTGCGTTTGCCTGTACAAACAATGCAGTAGAATATGAAGGTCTGATTCAAGGCTTAGAATGGGCTAGAAAGTGTGGGATCAAGTAGTTGAAGGTATATGGGGATAGTGAGCTTATAGTTAATCAGGTTAGAAGCCTGGAAGTAGCTAAAAGTAAATATTGAAAGCATATAAACACAGAGTTTGAGACTCTATAGAGGATTTTGATGCATTTAATATCATAGCAATACCAAGGAGTAAAAATCAGCATGTTGATCGCTTAGCTGTTGTTGGAGCCAAATTTGACATTCCAAACAACGTTACAAAAATCCTTTCTCAGCAGCATGTTAAGGTAATTATCAGACCTTCTATGCCTGGTAATAATGTCAATTGGCAGGTGTTTGAACATGACGAACTGATTTTACAATTTTTTCTTGAAGAGGACAGGTTTGTTGCCTCAAATCCGCAAAAAATACAGCAGTAGTATGGAGATCAAGTTATACAGATGAAGTCTAATAAGTTGCCAAAAGGACTAGTTACATTAGAATCTATTTTCAACTTAGATGATCAAGCCAAAAAGGACAAAACAAGCTTGCTAGTTCCACCAGAAAATTATGAGAATGTGGAAGTTGCACCCGGAAAGAGCCTAAAATTTGGTAAGGTAAATATTCCTTCTGAAAAAGAGTCTTATGTTCAACTATTCCAAGAATTTGTAGATATATTTTCTTGGGAGTATAGTGATTTCAAAGGTTTTAATCCTCAATTAGCATAGTGTACCATAGAACTAGAGCCTAATGTCAAGACCGTGAGGCAAAAGCAAACACCAATCAACCCAAAGTTAGAGTCATTGATGCAAAAGGAAGTTTTTAGGCTGATAGAGAGTGGCATCATTTTTCCTATCAAACACACTAGCTAGGTGTCCAATCTCGTCCATGTGAGAAAGAAGAATGGAGAGCTGAGATTATGTGTTGACTTCAGGGATTTAAATAGGGCATCTTTGAAGGATAGGCATCCACTTCCCTCTATGGAACAAATACTTCAGTGTGTGGCTATTTCAGAACGTTTCTCATTGTTGGATGGGTATTCAGGCTATAATCAAATTCTGGTCAGAAAAGAGGACCAATATAAAATAGCTTTTACCACTAAGTGGGGTACCATGGCATATAAAAGAATGCCTTTTGGCTTATCAAATGCAGGAGCAACATTCAAAAAATCTATGGACGTGGCCTTTACCAATTTAATGTACAAATTTGTCTTGGTTTACCTTGACGATATCACAGTTTACTCCAAGGAGGTAGCATACCACATTGGCCATCTCAGGCAGATTTTTTAGCGTTGTAGAGAGTTTGGTGTTTCACTGAACCCCAAAAAATGTGTCTTTTTTGTTCATGAAGGTGTGTTATTAGGTTATGTTGTTTCCAAGCAAGGAGTCACAGTGGATCCGGAAAGGATCGCAGAAATTTTAGAGTTATCATTGCCACATCATAAGAAGGGATTGTAGTCCTTCATTGGAAGGATTAATTTCATGAGGCATTTCTTGCCTAACATTGCAGATTTATTAAAGCCATTGACATCCTTGCTAAAAAATAATGATTTTTTCAGTTGGACAAAAGAAGCTAAGTATAATTTTCAAGTTATTAAAGAGTCCCTAGCAGCAGCTCCTGCTTTAGTGAATCCGGATTTCAGCAAGGACTTCATTCTGTATGCATATGGCAGTTATGAGACTATTTCTGCAATGTTGGTCCAACAAAATGCAGAAGGATTGGAGCAGCCAATCGCATTTTTTAGAAAAGGTTTAGAAGATTATGAGAAGAGGTACAACTTTGTTGAAAAGCATGTCCTCATTGTGGTAAAGAGCCTCGAGAAGTTCAGACACTTGTTGTCCCATAATAAGGTTCATCTTAAAGTCGCACACCCAAGTGTCAAAGAGTTCTTACTCAGCAAAGATTTCAATGAAAAGAGAGTTGGTTGGATAACACGAGTTATGGAATACGATGTGGACATACAGGTGACCAAGTTGGTTAGAGGCAAAGGCCTATGTGAGCAGCTTGTTGATTATGAGGTTTCAGATCTTCAGGGACAAGAAGATACAATTTTAGTGCTTGGTACGTCAGCTGTGGATGATAGGGCAGTGAGCTGGTTGCATGGTATGGTTCATTTTTTAAAGACCAATGAGTGTCCAGCAAGTTTGGACAAGGCAAAAAGAAGGTTTTATCGGTTACAATCAGTTCCTTTTGTCTTGATTAATGATTTTTTGTACAAAAAGGATCACAATGGTGTCCTTCTCACATTTATCGATTCAAATCAGATTGCAGATATTTTGCATGAGTTCCATGATGGTCATTCAGGAGGCCATTTTTCCCCTAGGACTACTGCATACAAAATCCTAAGAGGTGGTTATTATTGGCCATATATATTTAAGGACAGTCATGCATATGTGAGGAAGTGCATGAATTGTGCCATGTTTGTGGGGAAAGAGAGGTTGTCAACTTTGCCTTTGTAGCCAATTAAGATAGGATAGACTTTTCAAAAGTGGGGTGTTGACTTCATAGGTCATATCAAACCTCCATCAAGTGCCGAACATAAGTGGATAATCATTGCCACTAATTATTTCACACGCTGGATTGAGGCAGCAACACTAAAGGACGCAAATGAGACAGCTGTCCTAAATTCTTATGATGATATTATGAACAAATTTGGAGTTCCTGACTCTATAATCTCAGTTATTGCACTCACTTTTTTTGGTCTAAGAGTGACTGATTGGGCAATCGGGCATAGTATTTACCTTAGTACCTGTTCTAATTATTATCCTCAAGGCAATGGACTAGTAGAGTCCACGAAAAAGAACCTAATCAAAATTATCAAGAGAACTCTGAAAGAGAATCAGTGTGATTGGCACTCCAAGTTGAAGGTCGCTTTGTGGGTGAGAGAACTCTAAAAGAGAATCAGTGTGATTGGCACTCCAAGTTGAAGGTCGCTTTGTGGGTGGATAAAATTACTCCAAAGCAGATTATTGGAAGCTCACCTTATCGGTTGGTGTATGGAAAGGAAGCTCAGTTGTCCATTAAAATAGAGCTGCCATCACTTGATCTTGCCACTCAAATGGTTCTTTTTGAAGAAGGAGATCCTATGCAGGTGCATTACGCACAGCTAATGGAATTGGAAGAAAGTAGGAGAAAAGCAATGCAAACTATGGAATTTTAGTAGTTGCAAGTCAAAAGAAGCCTTGACAAGAAAGCAAGGTTGAGGGATTTCAATATGGTAGATGTTGTCCTCAAGTGGGATGAACTAAAGAGCAGACTGGGTAAGCACACTAAATTTGATTCATTTTGGGGAGGCCCGTTTGTGATAATTGAGCGCAAGGGACAGGATGCTTTCCAGTTGTCTACGCTTGAAGGAAAGGACTTGCCAATACCAGTCAATGGTATTCACCTCAAACGTTGTTTTGAGGTATGTCCTACTTTGCAAGCTCTAGTAGAGTTTCTCAATAAGGTGTTGCTAACCATTTTCTTTGAGGTTTTCCTTTTCTAGGTGTTGTTTCCCTTGTTAGTTGTTAGTCTTCAGTGGGGAACACTCTTAACAGCACATTCATACGTATTAGGGTGTCTAGATATCAAAATTGTATATCACACATGCAGGAGATTTTTCTCGACTGTCACATGTGCTATACAACATTCATACATATGCATCATGATATATACCAACATGTTGAAAATGTTTCTGTTGAGGGTTTTGGTTAGTTGTCCTACTTTCCCTAAGTGTTTTCAGAATACAGGTTGCCGTGTAGTTTTTCAGAACTGACAGATGGCAGGTAATAATCAATATTTTACAATATTTGAGTGAACACCTATTCCTTGGGGTAGGGGAGTTGTTCTATCACAAGCCATAAATTTGCAATCAAAATCTTATCCTACATTGATAACTACCAGCCACCTATCCTCCAAATTTGAGAATTGTACCTAATTGACCCACTACCCATTAGATGTTTAAGGCTACTGGTTCCATGTATAGCAGGCATACACATAGCAAAGGTCGCCAAAATGTTATCAAAATTTCACTACCCTAGCATTTTGCTATAAAAGATACATTTTTGAATACATTGACCTCATTTATTGATTTGCAAGCAGCAAAGTTTAAATACATTGTAAAAAAAAGGGGGGAGATCATTTCATTTGCATTAAACAGTGATAATTACAGCACTCATTTGAAAAACATAAGTTCATGTATTTAAAATCAGTTCAAATTAAATGCCTCACACAAGCCGTAAGTGTAGCCTATTATTTATCCTATGAACTTAAACATAATTAAAAGACAGAATAGGAAAAGAGATAGGTCAAGGATAACCATTCATTGCATGTTGCTTTGACTGGTTATAAGTGGTGTGATTGGTTGGTCCTGAATCTGTTCCATCTTTGCAAGTCTCCCCAGCAAGCTCCTGAATCCTGCAAGATTGAAAAAAATGATATTAGACCCCAATATGGATCTAAGCAATGACTGGTTGTCTAAATCTACTTTATGCCTATGCTGCCTTTTAAGGTTGTCCTAAATCTCAAGGAAAAGACAGAAAGAAATCAGAATACTCTCAGTGCTTGTGAAAAGGAATATTTATGCTAATGTGTTTGTTCCATGTGTGGGAAGATAATTATTTCAATGTATATGTGCCCCTAACTAAGGCCCCCTTTGGGTACAAGCCAGACATACGCATTAGAATAATTACCTCGATAGGTGTCAAGATCAGTAAAGAAATATATAATGTTAAAGGGACATATTAATTTTGATATGAAACCTTTCATTACAATCAAAATAGATAAGCTAAGTCTATTTAAGGGACAACAGTCTCAAGTTGAAACCTTACAGACTAGAACAACAACAGGAAATGGATAAATGATTCAGAACAGAGAACAGGTGCAAGCAAGTTACAGCGCTATGTGAAGGAACATATAACATAATAACAGCTTATGAGACATACATTGACTGTTAAAAGGGATAAAGCATATCAATGTTAAGAAAAGATTTATGCTAATGAGAGTAATCAGATACACCAATGAAGTTTCAGAATGTCATTCATGGTACAATTTTACTTGCTAGTGAATTAAAAGTTATAGGTAACTGGGTGTGAGGTTTTATGCAATTTAAGGAATCCAAGAGTGTCAAAATCAAGTATCAGATTCACAAAATCATAACATCAAATTTAAATAGGGAATCATGGCATAGTGGTAGCAGTAGCATTTAAGCTATGAGGGACAGAGTAGACAAAGAATTAAAGTATACTACTGTTGAAGCTGTCACAAAAGGGAAATGTAGAATTTCAATTTTCATGCAAAAGAACACATGTTGGAGGAGTGTAAAGGAAGGGAAGTACACAGCAGTTTAGCAGTTCAAAAATGTTAATCATGCACAGAAAGATGGTTTTGATGCTAGAGAAGAAGGAAATGCCATTGCAGATGGCCATGGTTCCAATATAAAGAAAGGACGTTTGTTTTCTAACAAAATCATGTTTTCATCTAGCCAAATGTAGATTAATGGAGAAACAACACATAAAGAACAGTAAGTTTTTATGGGTGGTATTTTCAAACAAATTTCATGCCTAGATGCAACTTTCTCAACTACAACAGCAGAATAATAAAATCAAAAGTATAAAAGAACAAGTATGTCAGATACAGTTTTTTGTTTATAAATAGTTTATTGTTCATACCCAGATGCAACATTAGATATATCTTTTTGTTCAAAGTGTCACAGAGAAGAGTCGACAAGAAATCTGAAAGGAAAATTGACTTGAGTTTTTTTCAGTCCATGGGAGATTGTGAGGAGTAATGTTTGTCTGTTTTGTTATATTATGCAGCAAGGTGAAGGTTTCTGACTGTCCACAAATGGCATTTTTGGGAACATTTCCAAGCACTGGTGTATGATGTTCAAATTCCTACTCAAGGTTTTAACCTTAAAGAATTTCACAAATGGGCCATATGAGAATGTTGTTCATTTTTCATTCAAGGATTCAACGGATATGTGTCGTTTTGTACCCAAGAATCTGCCAAGACACAAATAATAGAAACAACTTCTTCTGGAAAGAAAGAAAACTATAAATCTTTCAATGGCGGCTAGTAGAGTAGAAGATATTTTAAATAGAAAGAAGGGATAAAGTCATGGCATGATAATACTTTAGATTCATTAACATCGGGTGAAAGAGGAACGTTTTTACTTTCTTCTTACCAAAGTTTTCTCAGAAAATTAACAAAATGAATAATGCTTGCACTCACCTTGTAAGTTTCGCAGAGATTAGTGGGTGAAATAGTGGAACATAACTCCAATAAAGCAGAAGATGTTTCCATAGATGACGGCGGCTCCTGCTCAAACCCTACCCACCTCTCCAACATGGAAAAAGACCAAATGATATTTTTTGCTTTAGGGTTGTTGTTTTGTCGACCTCTGAAGTATATTGTATTATGTTTCAAATCTGCAAAGGCCATGGCAATGTTATGTATGTGGAGCCTAATCAGACTCAGTTTCTTTCGGCACGGTTTCCCCCCCAGACATATCTATTTGAGCCTCTTGCGGGGTCAAATATGCTTGTGAAAAGGGCTTAGGGTTTTGAGATTTCAATGTATGAGGGATTTTCGTAGCTTCCTGTGACGGTATTGAGTTGCAGGTTTCAGATTGTAATCGCTGGATAATAATGAAAGTATTGGACTCGCTGTTGGTGGACGTAGCCCAGAGATTGGGTGAACCACGTTAAATCTCTGTGTCATTTGTGTTCTCTTATGTGTTTATATTTGGAATTTTTCTGCGTATTATTCTAACAGGCAATATTTTTGGTATTTGGAAAATATCTTTGACTAAGTCGAAGCCATTATCCATTATGCTACGGCAATGCCTTTGTTTTTACAAAGTGTCTTTTGCCATGTGATTTAAAGTTAATATCTTTTAATTTATTTTGAAACATATCCTACATGCTTATCAACATTAAGAAATAGTTAAATCTATTTAACAAGTATAAGTTTTTATTTATATTTGTTAAATAAATTTTATTATTATTTAATGTGGGTAAGTATATAGTGTAAGTTTAAATTTAAATTATGTTATTATTTTTGTCTGTGGCATCATCTTTTGTGTTTCGAATTTAATAATTGGTGCCTTATAAACCAATTATTGAATATTTTAACAAGATGTAAATGAGTGGAAATGGCCAAAGTCTTCATGACTTATTCACATTTTTTGAATGTGAGTGTGTTTAGGAGTGTTGGAGTCCTTTTAGGAGAGTTGGAGAAGTCCTGGGGTCGAATTTGACTTTCCCCTAGGATTTGGGAGGCAATTATGGCCAGTTTGAACATTTTTGGGGTTGTTTGGATGAGTCACATAGATGGTTAATGTCTTAGTTAGACTTTTTCAGTCTATTGGTACTTTTTGGAGGGAGTTTTAGGTCCTATTTTTTAGGCTTTATTGTTGCATCCGACCCAAGGGGTTGTGTACTTAGTGTTTTGAGCAGTCTTGATTATTTTTTCAGTTTTGATTATGCAAAGGAGTGCTTTTGTGACATTTTTGTTTGTCCTTAGCATATTTTATTGCAGGAATTTGTAACTCATTTCTGGAAGATCAAATACATGTAACATCATCTGAGTTTATGTTATTTGAGTTTCATTTGGAACCTTCTTTTCTTTCTGCATTTCTGTGTGTATTTTCAGGTGATTTGATAAGGATAACTAGTGAGTTTCTGCAATTCCATGTTATTTTGTCTCGCCTAACACCTAGTTGCAGAAAAGTATGTTTGATTGCAGGTTGTAGTTTATGTCTTAGGGTGTGAAACTGATAAGTGAGGTATTTTTCCTTCCTCCTTGGTTAGGTTCATGTTTCAGACTTTATTACAAAGTATTTATGCAAGCCTATACAAAAAAGATGTAATTTGTGTTCATTCAGATAGTATAAAAGCCCTTTTTCAGTTATTTGTAGTTGCGCTTTCATGTGATTCTGACGTATCACTTGGTTCACAATAGTTTAAATTTCAGTCTTAGGTTCATTTCAATGATCTCTTTCCATTTTCCTTATCAAGTTTAGTTAAGTTCTAAGAGCTATTAATGATCATCAAATAGGAACTGGCCTAGAATCCGAAGATTCATTCCAATTAAAGGAAAAGCCCACCACCTAGGAATGATTCCATGTTGACCAAGATTCCAAGTTGTAAGTTACAAGCTTAAGGGTGCAAATCTCAAGTCTTAACAATTATATTTATTCACTCTCCTCAATCCAAGAATTAGTCCTATTAAATCTCATAAGGCCTTTACAAGTCTTTTTTCATTTAGGTTTTCCTTTTTAGAGTGGTCGAGGTGCTATATGGAGTCTGCTATTTGCCTAAGACCTATTAAGAAAGTGAGACAAATGGCTTTCCTGGGAGAATTCTCCTAGAAAGATGGTGCAAGGTGGTTAATGACATAGATGACCTAGCATTGAGAGCAATGAAAGTTATTCTTAGAGGGGAATATTTGGAGACGAAACATGCTTACAGAGTTAACAATGATTCCTTGCGGTTATTCAGATTTGTTGATAATGGGTTGGTCCAAGATTGAATTGACTTCACTCTGCAGAGAATTGTTCAAGAAATTTTTTTGGGTGATTTAGAAAGAATGGTGACAAATGTAGACAAGAATTTGCAAATTCTCTATGCAACATACTTTGATAAGGATGGTTTTGGGGAAGAAATTGCTAAGAGGCCAATTCTATCAATGAGAGATTGGAAAATTTTTGAAACTCGTCATTCAATGATTTTGAAGAATATTAATTTCCTACAAGTGTGGTTCAAGATAAAGGTGGTAGCCGACCCAGAATGGCTGAAAGCTTACATGTTGAATGAAGGTTATGCCCCCTTAGAGGACGAGGATGAAGTGGGCTCGCATCAATGCGCAAAGTTTTATTTTGTGGATACCAACCTCAGAAAAGCAAATAGGAGAATTGTGACGCAGGTGGGTTCTAGCAGATCTCGTGGCTTGAAGAGGTTAGCTAAAAGAAGGATGAACGTTTATGGAGTTGGACAGTCTTTGCGCTCAAGGAAAAAGAGATGATTTCCTCTATGGGTTGTAATTGGTGCAAGATATGTTGGTTGTTTTCCTTGGTTTCCCTAGTTTTGGTACTCTGTCTTTTAGTTGCAATCTTGAGGGTCTATGGTTTATAGCAGCCTGTAGGTGGGTTGATGATTTTGGGGTCCTATTGTGGTATGTACTTGGATGACTTTCATTTTTTTCCCCTGCATGGAGGACTCAGAAAATTGGGTGTGGTCAAGATGAATAGAGGATTACATTTTCAGCAAAACACTTAGATACTTTTTATATGTTGGTAGCTTATATACTTATTAAATGTTTATAATATTATTATTAATATAAATTTAGCTTTGGCCCTTTGTTGATAAAAAAATAAGAAAGGAAATAGAAACATATTATCCATGAAAGTGCTTACAATAAGTTTTGATGTAAGACTAGGGGTTCAAACGCTAGCCCACATTAAACAATCTAACAAAACAAAGTTCAAATAATGGTAAAACTAATCAATGGAGCTGTCATTTACAAAACTAATCAATGGGGCTATGATTTACAAGCGACTCCAGTGGAGTTTCATTCCACTTATTAGTTTCTTCTTTCTACTGCACCCTCCCAAATAAATGAGAGAAAGCTAACAGCTTATGTCAGATGACTTCGACAGAATGGGTAACCTTTAAATCACAGTTTAACTGAACGGTTTGAGTGCCCATTGTAGACATTCCAAAGAGGATTTTCAAGAGGCTCCCTAATAATAAACTAATAAATCAAGGAATCTAGTAAGGGTCAGCTAAACTAAATAACAATTCTTTTTTACTACTTAAATATTATCTAAAAGAATAATCAAACAAGACTTCATCCTGATTAATGTGCTTGTGTAAACTGATTCGAATTGATGCTAACCAGCAGTTTTATAGCCCTTTATCTCAAGAAACCTTTTCAACAAAACAAAATAAATTTGTTACAAGCAGCCTTTGCTAGCTGATATCTTCCTTGGGCCACCTGCGCATAAACTAATATTTGCAATCAGAATATCATTTGAGCCATTGTCACATGAACAGGACATCATATCAACATGGACTAAATAATTACATCACATCTTAACCAGCAGAAGTTGATTGATTGGGAAATGAGTATTCAGACTCGAGCCAAGCTTCTCGTTGATTTCTTGGGGTAACACTTGATTGAATTCTTGGAGTAATGCTCGGTGTATCTTCTTTACTTTCAAAATTCTCTTTCTTATCTATAAAATCAGCAAATGATTTCAGTCTTGATGCTAAGGAACCTGAAGAAGAACCATCTCTGGTAACTGTGTCACTCATGCTTCTGGAATATTGAATGAACATGCGAATGAAAAAGATAATGAGAGCCACAAACGATGCCACTCCGCTGATCAAAAAAAGACCCCAAAAACTTTTCAGTTCAAGCCGAGTAGAATCAACTTCTGTGGCCTGTGTACCACAACGATTTTTACTAAACCATTTATCATGAATCCTCTGAAGCTCACCACTTTCTGAAAGGGTCAGGATTGCTGTTGACATATCAATTGCTAATTGGGAGTCCTTCTGGAAAGCCTGTTAAAGAGCAACCAAAACAGAAAAGAAATTAACCACTTTTATCGGCCAACAAAAGCCAAAACAATTACTTTAGATGCAATCCATATATTTGATTGTTTTCCTTACAAATCCCCATCCTCCTTTGCTAATTTCTGAGCCAAGAGTTGTGAAACCGCATTGCGTTGAGAGAAAGAGCTGGATGATTGGCGCTGAATCAACAATTGCTGCCACCCTTCCAGGTTTGCCCCGTTCTAGTTTCAATGCTTTTGCATAGCTTTCTGTAGAATTAAGAGGAACAAGTCTGGATTCATCTATGTTAAACTCCTCCGTCAAATATTTTTTAACATACGTTCCTTCTTGATACCCAATTGGTTCATTGCTTTGAATTAAACTGGCGAATCCATTTACTGTTGGTGAAAGCTGTTGTACTGTGAGAATTGAGGTCAGGCTTGCAGTATAACTGGAGTTAATGATCAAAACAACAAATAACCATATTAAAAGCACTGCCCGCCCCAGGTTGCTCATAACATTTTCTCCTGCATTAGCCCAAAATTGTTGTCAGGTTTTGCCTGCACAAGATATAAGAAGAGAAGTTTGCAGCACCTTATTAGACCATACAACTATGTTCTCCTAATGTATAGAACGAGAAACGGAGTTCCTTATAAGACAATAAACAACAGCACCTTGTAAGACACAATACAACCATGTTATTCGTATGTCCATTCAAGTACACCTTATCTAAGATATAAATGTAACCAGATTTGGAGTTCTGTATTAAACACTAAATAACCACGCCATCCAGTTTTCCAATACTTATCCAATGACAAAATGATTCGAGCATGAAGGCAGTACAAAATAATCAAACACCCAAGCAACATATTCTGTAGTTTTGCATACAGAAGTGAATAATTTGACAAATTATAATAAGAGGCTCAGGACAAAGAGCTGGACAGAAATATTTAGATTACTCACTGTGAGCGAAAAACATTGTTGAGAAGCTGAACCTGCAGAAAAACAGAAAGAAAATTATAAGATGTTTCATCCTTTATGTTGACAATACAACTTCATTCCATCCCACACAATCATTCAACCAACAATTTGAAGGAGAATGCCTTAAACATCTTTGGTTGAAATTATTTTCTACTTGGAACACAAAATAAATTCACCAGAAATAAACTAGAGGAATCCTTTTAATCATTTGCAACTATTATGACCCCGATCAAAAAAAATTGCAACTATTATGACAAGTCAGCAAAGTATGGTGTTCGATCAATACGCCTATACTCTAGATACTAACTATCTTCAAAAGTCGTCCCATTTCCAGTTTATTGAAAGTTAAAACACATACGGTAGAAAAGTAGGCTGTTGTAATTTATGATCCCCGGTCTTAACTTGAAGATTTTTTCTAATTTTAACTTTGTTTCATTGTCTAATCTAAATGATTACATATAATCCAACTGTTTACCATAACACAAATTTCCATCTTATTGTCTTATACTGCCTATCTTAACCCTCAATCCTGCAAAAGATGTGCAATCAATCTTATAACAGTACATTTTCCTTTTCCCATCAGGTGAAACCATAAATATTATTTACATCATTAGAAACATCATGTGTAGTGTTGTCTTTCCACAAATTATGGAAATTTCTGTAAACAAAACACAACGGGGTGGCTGAAAATATAAAAGGTAGGTTTAGGGTTGCTGTTGACAAACAAGATTCAAATGAAAATTAGCTAACCAGATCATATTCACACGTTTCTTTATATAACCTGCAATGGAACTCCAGAATCAAACCTTGACTGTAAACTAACCATATAGTTTGCAATATTTTGTTTGGTTAAGATTAAATCTTTTTCACTGAAGCTGATTTCCCTGGCAAAATAATGACAAGAGCTGTCTATAGTAAATAATGAATACTCACTTCCCCAATCTTTATGCCAGATATGTGTTGTATATTTTGCATGTTTTTTACCCCTTATATACTGTATACTCATCCATGATTAGAAAGGCCTAAGGCATCGTGCTGGCTAGAGGATTTGGGGGGCCAATGGCTACCCAATGCAGGGATTGCCGCCCCAAAAAAAATTATGGGCCTTTTTTTTAAGGTGTTTTAACTTTTATTATGATTTTATGCCTATAATATTTTAGTACTGCTCAGCAGTTTTCTATGGTAATGTGCCTATACATAATTGCACATGACAATTGAGTTAATACAGTGAGTGTTATTCTGCTAGATCTTTTTTGCTGAAAAGGTTTCTTAGAGTAAATAATTATTTTATATGGTGAGTATGTCATTGTTTTCTTTCTGCTGCATTTAAAACTTTGTTAGCGTTGCTTCCCTTGTATTGGTCTATCAATATTGTTTCTCTTCATTTGGTATCAAAGCTAAGGCTTAGCTACATCTTTGAGAAGAAGGGTATATTGGCCCCATGATAAATATTTTCTTAGAGCGGAAGCGAAGCTTTGATGAGTCTCATGTGCACAGAAAATGGAAAGCACTTCAAGGATGGAGACAGATTTATTGGTCAAAATTCAAGTTATGGAAGTTTAAGATGGAATATCTTCTTGTAGATAGAGATCAATGAATTATGTCCATAAAGAAACACTTGGTTATTGCAGCAAAAGAATGGACAAAGATTGATACTATTCAAGATCTCAAAAGAAGCCAATGCTAAAGAAGTATGGCATAAAATAGGATATTTGCATTTTGTCTTAAATAAAGTCTATAATAAATGAACTTTATCTTCCAACAGAGTTGTATTCTCTTACAATAAATGATGGCAACTCTGGGATAAAGCATTCAAATGCTTTCAACATTGTGATAAGTCAATTTAAGCTGTATTGATGTTCAAAGGAACGAAGAAGAGAAACATATTACTTTATATTCATTTTTAGATTTATGGGATAATCTGTTATGGCCATATGCAGTGTGTTGTCTAAATTAAAGCATGAGGAGGTAGTCAAATCGTTCTCAAAAGAAACGAGGCAAAATTCCAAGGATCTAACAAGAGAATGTCTTGTTAGCGAGCGGTCACTCCTGAAAGAAAATAAAAAAACAAATCAGATAATAGACAAGTGAAATCTAGATGTAAGTCTAAATCTAAAGGAAGACGTGAAGAAGTGTTGGAATTATAGTAAAACTAGGTATGTTAAGAAGCAATGTAGATTTTAAATGTTTGACAAAGGTAAGGAACCTAATGATGCCTCTTCCATAGAAAGAAAGATTTTTGCTAAAGTTGGGATGTACTTGGATTAATCAAGTATGCACTCAAGTCATGATGCATAGCTAATTGATTTGGGTGCTTCTTTTCCTATGGCTCCTCACAAGGAGTGTGTCGTGAACATAAAAGTTATAATGGAGTTGATGTCTTCTTATGTGACAACTTGTCATATATGATCACAAGGTGTATAAGAGTCAAGGTCACCTCTCTTTAAGTTCTACATATTCTAGGATTGGCTAGAGATGTAATATCTATAAGTAAAATAGGTGATGCAGATGTGCAAGCAATATTTAACAAAGATAGTTGCAAGATGGTTCAAGAAGCAATGGTATAGATAAGAGGATTCCAATTTGGAACATTATTTATGATTAAGGAAAGCATTGTGAGTGATGGATGTAATACCTTTATTGTTCCTAAGATTGGAACATAAGGGTTGCTTGTGAAGAAAATTGCTTTGGCATGAGAAAATGGGAGATGTTGTAGAGAAAGGCCTTCTCACTTCGCACACTATGGGCCCGTTTGGTTGCTAGAATTGGGCTGGAATTGGGAAATTCAAATACCAGAATTCCCAAATTCGCAGTTTGTTTTTAAAAAACGAATATGGAATTGGATTTTACGAATATGGAATTTGATTTTCCAAATTCTACTTTTGGCCCAAAATGAGCATATGAATCTTCCACCTCAAAAGGTGGAATTGGAAAACCAATTCCAATTCCACTTTTTGATAAATCAAATTTTATAAACTTTACAGGTCCGTTTGCTCGTGGTAATCAAATTTAATAACTTTTCAGGTCCGTTTGCTCGTGTTTGCCCTTGTGCGGAGGTCCACATATCGTATTCGCCCTTATTTGCAGTTTTGTTTACAGCGGCTGGTTTTAGACTTTTCTGGAATCCCCTCTGTTTGCTGAAGTGCCTAGGGTTTGCTGGAGTTGAATCTGCGGACTCCTGGAGATTTTCTGCTGTCACCTCTACAGTTGGGTTTGATTGTAGTTTGACATTTGTCTTTTGCAGATTTGGAGGTCTTTGAGAGTCTATTTGCAGGTATGTTTGTTGCAGAATTTCCTCCATTACCTATTACAATGTACTCTATATTGGCATTGTATGTTAACCTAAAAAAATTAAAAATTAAAAAAAAAACCTTATTCCAATTCCAGGAACCAAACGCAGAAAATGCATTTTCTCACTCATCTTCCAAGTGAACTAAACGGTTCCAACCATATTCCATAAACCATTTTCCGGATTTGAAACTTCTTGAATTGGCTAATTCCAGTATTGCAGAATTCCAGCATTCTGTAATTTAAGATGGCATCCATGATCAACCTATTATAAAGTCAACTCTACTAGTCAACATCAACCTTTTGATGAAGACTTCAACACAAAGAAGACTCGTCAAGGTATATTACTTCATTCAACCATTTCAATTCAGACCTAGCCTCTGCTCCATTACAACACACTTTCAATTCAATCATATTTCAATTCAATTTCATAGTGCTGTTCTTGCACCTATTCTTGTCCTATCACTAAGAAAATATTTATTTTATGTCTATTTCAAAGATGAATTCTCCAAAAGAACATGTATCTATTTCCTCAAATGGAAATCTAATTTTTGCCATAAATTCAAGGCTCTTATAGAACATCAAGCACAAAAGAAGTAAAGGTGTTCAGGACAAATAACGATGAAGATATTTGTTCAAATGACTTCAAGTAGTTTTGTAAGAAATGTGGGATGCTAAGCAAAAAGACAACTCCATATGTGCCATAGCTAAATGTAGTTGAAAAAAGAGTGAATAAGATGTTGATGGAAAAATCAAGGACTGTGCTTAGTGGTGTTGGTTTAGAACAGAAATTCTGAGCGGAAGTAGTAAAGATTGCATGTTATTTGATCAGTCAATCACCTCTTCAGCTCTTTGTTGACAACACTTTGCAAGAAGCATGGACTTGTAAGAAACTCTATCTGTGTTCTGATGCTTATGTGCATGTTCCCAAAAAAAAGAGAGAACTAAGTTAGATTATAAAGCAAATAATTGTGTCTTTATTAGTTATAGTGATGGTATAGAAGAATACAAACTTTGGAAACCAAAAACAATGAAGACTGTTAAAAGTCAGACTCCCATATCAGAGATGTTAAAAAGCCCCCAAAACAGGGACAACCAAGCCAAAAAAAGGTGAGATTTAAAATAAAAGTTAGAGAACTTGTATATGAATATGAATAAATAGAAGCAGGCGAGCCAAACGGAGAAGAACGCCATACTCCAACCTTGAGGAGATTGAATTAAGAAAGAGTACAACTAGACAGGCATAATCCACCTAATTTTCATTTTACTTTTGATTTATCCACTACTTATGAATATCTTCAAACTATTTGAGAGGCAATTAATTCAAAGGAACGAAATTCTAGAGGAAGGTCATGGATGAAGAAATGGAGTCCTTAGACCAGAAATAGGCCATGGGATTTGGTCAAGTTGCCTGCTACAAGAAAACCTATTGGTTGCAAATGGGAGTTCAAGAAGATGTTGAATGCAGAAGGTAGAGTAAAGAAGCATAAAGCTCATTTGGTTGCACAGGGATATTCACAAATAGAGAATTGATTTTGGTAATATTCTCTCATATTTCTAACTTAATTTCTATTAAATTCCTTTATGCTATTTTTGCAACTTTTTATCTTGGAGCCAAACACAGATGCGAAGATAACTATCCTACATCAAGATCTTGAAACAGAAATCTACATGTCAAAGTGAGAAATTTTCATGGTTAACAACTTAAAGGAAATGATGACTTGGGCTGCAAATTAAAGAAGTCCCTTTAGGGCCTGATACAATCACTAAGAATATGGTATCAAAACTTTGATAATTATGTTTTGAAAATTGGATTTATATGAAACAAAGTTGATCCTTGCCCATATTTTAAAGAGGTTGGTAATTGTTTTGTTACCATGCTATCATATTTTGATGATACGTTGATAAATGGAAATAATAACAAAATGATTGAGAATGTTAAATCTCAACTATTATCACAGATTAATATGAAGGATTTTGGTGCTGTAAACTTTATTTTGAGCATGGAAATTAAAAGAGATTGTTTAAAGTTTAAACATCTAGTTTGTTGAGATTATGTAGCAAAGATTTAGAATGTATGAGAGCAAGCTTGTTAACGTTCCAATTTCTAATGGTTCAATCTTAAAGTTATTTATAGAACAATATCCCAAGACATAAGGATATTGAGGACATGTGCCATGCCCTGTGCCTTACACAAGCATTTTTGGAAGTCTAATGTATTCCATAGTGCAAACATCTCTTCACCCTCAGTTTGCAATATTTCGTTCATCTTAGCATCATACTAACGATCATCAAAACTAGTATCTGATCCAAAGGCATCGACTTTCGTCCTAGTCCCAATTTCGTCAGCCACATTATCTTTTACATCTGCAATGTCACCATAAACTTTGTCTTTCATTTTAAGCTTGAACGCTCCTCTGCCCACATCAACAACTATTCCCACGTCCATGTACTCTGCTTCGTCTAGTAGCAGGGGTCCCACAACACTCACCATGATCTATAAAATCTTGACAAGCAGCTTGCAGCATTGGCCCATAATGGCGTCATAATCAAAAGAGTCAGGGTGAAGACCCTCAATAGATCTTCCGACTGGTAACTCCACATCCCTCTGCCAAATAGAGGCCGCCCTCCTGACGTTTGAATCCATGTCCTGTCGCTTTCTCTCTTCCTCTGCCAAAAGACTCTTAACATTCTTCACTTCCAATTCACTCTTGTTTGGCACAGCTCATGTGGCCTCCAAAATAGGCATTTGGAGCAATGAATATGCAGACTGCAATGCATCCATGGCAAAAGGCTCCTCAACATACCCATCCTGTGTTGAAGTGATGATTCTCACCATCGAATTGATTGCCCTATGCTTTATTGACCCATGCCAGCATATTGGGAGCACGTTGTGAGGCATTTGAGACAGATGCGGGTGAAGAAAATCCCCTTTGTGTGGGATTAGTCACATTGACCATCATCGAAAAGCATATTAACAGGCAGCATTGAAAGTTGTTGGATACTCTATACACCGTGATCATTCAGAGGCAAAATAGACATAGAGGGGGAGTGCATGGACACCACTTCCCTCTTATCATGCACCAATCACGTGGAGAACTCTCCACTTTTAGATGTATTGCCTGGTAAAGACACAGAGGATGGTGAATTTTGTTTTGCGCCAACATCCCAGGTATTGCCAGTAGAAAGAGTCTCAAACAGAGACTGTGGAAAAACAAAAGTATCTCCAAGGAAGCCCCTGTTACGGCAACTGTCGCCAGATGAGTATCTATTAACAGGGGCAGGTACTTCTTTGTTAGAATCGAGCTCTGCAGAATGACCCAGCTACAACATCTTGTGAACTCTGGAAGCAAAAGTATTTGGATCATCGAAGTTGAAGCCAAAAGTAAGAAAAGCCATTTCATAAGTGACCAACACCAAGCCCTTTACAGACTTGTCAGTCTTATCTGCCTCTGCCTGTTAGCCTTCCCAAGTTTTCGTTGTCATTGATGTCACTATCAGTATCAGTATGGTTCCGTCGGTATCGGTATTATGGTTGCATCCTTCGGTATCGGTATTTGGGTCACCGACAGTGCTCACCATTGACCATCACCGTCAATTATGCTTTGCGGGATTATCAACAATTTTGGAGGATCGATTTGTCACACGACATTCTCACCTGGATCCTTTTGTGTTCTGCTGACAGTAGATCAATAGCAAAGATAAAGTTTCATTTTCTATTTTGGTGCCTAGCCGACAAGAAGGGAATTTACATCTATGAATGGTATATATTCATATGTAGTGTACATATCTATAATGTATGTGATCTGTGTATTATTATGTTTTGTATATGCGATCTATTGTAAAGCTAACTGTGTATGTGATATTGTATCGGTAAAGGAAAGAGAACAGTACTTTACCACAAATTGTAATCTATGCATATGTTGATGCATGCTCTTCAATTCAATTTTGTATATCTAGCCACCAGTGCTAACTTTTGTATCTCGGCAATGAGAGACTCCCGGCATTATATAACCGTTTACATAATACTCGAGAGCTATCCCCTCTCAACATGGATTTTCCCACCTTGGGTTTCCACGGAAAAATATCTAGTGTTATGTGTTGCAGTTTTATTTTCTTCTATTTTACTTTCTTGCAAAGCTGAAATATGTTAAATGGTAAAATAATTAAGTGTTTCAAAATTTTCAAGGATATACTGATTCACCCCTCCCCTCTCAGTATATCGGGTGTTCAACAATTTGTATCAGAACTTGGTCCTTTGGAAGAGTCTAACCACTCGAAGGAGATCCAAGAGTTTGAACCCTTGTCACCGACATCCGCTATGGATGAAAGCGAGCTTATATCAGTTTATGAAGATCTGGAATTAGTTGAAGATGAAAACAAAGCCTTATCTGAAAATCTTCAAATGGCAAATGACTGTATCCAAAAATTGGAGCAGATCCGAAAACTCAAAGCCAGACACAAAGAAGTAAGCAATGAGCTCAAAACAGCGAATGAAACTATCATCGATCTGAGATCCAAACTTGAAGAAAGTGATCAAGCCAAGAAGCTTCTGAACAATGTAATTAAGAGCAAGACCGATGAAAACCTAAAGCTTGAACAAGAACTTCTATCTCTCAAAGCTAATCAGGTTGAGTTTGAAAAATGTGAAAAGAAGAACTCTAGTTATGAACGAGTGGATGAAATACTGAAAGCTCAGAAATCACCGAAAGACAAGACAGGACTTGGATGTGACACCGGTGAATGTTCACACAGCTCAATCCTTGAGGAAAATAAATCAATTCCGATAAATCAATCCACTCTTGATCAACTGGATAAAGGTAAGGCTCCAGTAGATCCTTAGGTAAGTATGAATTTTCATTCTTTCAATGATCGATGTTTCAAATGCAATAAAATTGGTCACAAGGCAATAAATTGTTAAAGTAGAACTACCCCTAATAATAAATCTTTTACCGGTAGATGCTTTAATTGTAATATCTTTGGTCACAAAGCTAATCAATGTAGGAAGCCTAGCAATAATATGTTTATTGGATATTGTTATACATGTTTTCAATATGGTCATAAAGCTAACCAATGCAGGTCAAGACAGAAGAAACAAAGTAACAAATGCTACAATTGTCATAAGATTGGACACATTGCAAAGTATTGTAGATCTATGGATGAAAAGAGGACAAAACCGACAAAGATTATTGACAAAGAAGTAAGAGAAGAAATGAAAAAGATTTGGGTCGGGAAAGATGTTGGTAACTATGGCTTCGACACACAAGTTTCTACCGAAAACTGATCAACCTCACGGCCATCGGTAAGGAGGAGAAAATTGTCTTTATCTATCTCCTAAGCAGTGCAAAAGCATAATAAATCAACTCCTAGTTGGGAGCTATCAGTTAATGGAAGAAGCAATGAATATTTCTCTTGGTAAAAAGGTATTCAAGTGGACATATGGCGCATTTATTGCCGCATTATCTCGAGGCTACGTGATAAATACAGTGGTTTACAGCTCATTTCATACATTGCATAAAACAAGAGCTAAAGAGTTGTGGTGTGAGTTGAAGCTGAGATAAGAGTCTGAAGAATTCTATTTCTGTGTTTGAATTAATCCCTACATTTGCAATGGCTTTGGCTGGGAATCTCACTCTTGTGCTAATCGACGAATCCCAAGAACCTTGTCTTGTATTCAAGTTGTACCCTAGCATTTTGATTGAGAATGATGTCATGTTGTCTTTTCAGAATACCTCATGCTGTTGTTCCTATAGAAGATGTTTGAGTTCATCTAGACTGCAAGTTGGACGAATTCAGTACATATGGGATTACTGATTTTATGGGCGAAAAAGTTCTTGATAATGGAGAAGTAAAACCTGAATTTAGGGTTTTGGTTGAGAAAAAGTTACACGTATTCAATACCTTCCCTGATTTCTATGCGGATAATGTTTGGGTAAAAATGGTCATCAGTATGTTTCATGATGTTTTCTGCTAGCTTGAAAATGGTTGCCACTTAATTACAAAAGATGTGATGAAGAGAGTCATTGGTCTCTGCGACATCAGAGAAGTGCTGAAAATTAAAAGTTTCAAAACCAACGAAGCAATTGCCCTAACTGGAGCTACTCGTGATGGAAGGTCTAGAAAGATTAGCACTATCAATGATCTTGCAATAACATATGCAGCAGAAGTCATCGGCTACAAAGTGTTCTACGCCAACTGAGAAAATTGTGTCGGCCACCGCGATTTGCATTGCTTATCATATGGTGAAAGGTACAAATTATGATCTTTGTACTCTTATCAAAGATCAATTTCTTGAAAATTTAAGGTCAATTAAGACTAGCAGTAAGAATCGGAGTTTCCATTTCGGCTCATTAGCTATTTGTTTGATCTTGTATTTCTCAAATTATATCCCTGGGGAAGGAAGTGTAGTGTGGTCAAATGATATACCAATAGCACACCAAATTTACAGAAGATTAATGAAAAAGGCTAAGTAGCCGATCCTAATTCTGGTTCGGATTCAGATCTCGATCCGGATTCGGGGATTCGGCAAAAAATTTTTTGGGTCGGATCCTGATTCCACAGGTATATATAGACATTTTTGAAATATATATATATGTATGTATGTATGTATGTGTAATGAGCCTAACTGGCTCTTTAGGCAATTCAACTGCAAAGCTCTAGATTTATCTAAATTTATGATACCTTTCCAACTAAGTTGCAAGGGAATTCGACAAGTGTGTATATAATCTCTTTTGTTTTTATAACAAAGACTTCACATATAAAGCGTTACAAATAAACAACAATCTTTTGATATTTACAGAATTCTGGAAACGCAAATCAATTGCTAAGACCAAATTGAAAGACTGTATGAAGAAAACTTAACATACCATTTGATGTCTATTAATAACAAAGAATCAGCGAAGAGCCTTGATCAGCACCCTATGTCAACCTGCAGCTTGAAAGACTTGTCCACGTCTTTCCCACACGTCAGCAACAGCTCCAGCAATGGCTAATGCCACCTTAGGTCTCCACGCGGATGCTAGTCGCAGCCACACACCTTAGTTTCTCACCCGTAGCATGATGATTAACGCCCGCAGCACAGCTTGGTCACATGGCTCATTGTGGTTGCGGGTTGATGTTTAAAGATTCAGGCCCAGCTTTCACCCGCAATGCTAGAAGAAAACACGTCAAACTCCAGCCGTAGCTAAGACAAGCATGCCTAGCATAAAACCTCTTTCAAAGCTGCAATGAAATCGACCTCTTATGCAGGTCACAGTTCAAACCACAATCCAGTTTTCCAGTATTTACTTCTTCCTCCAAGTTACAAGTAGACAGTATGAAAGAAGAGAGATTGGTTTACTTCAGCAACCAATAAGAGATTAGCTTCAGAAGAATCAGTCTTCCAGAGGCTAATTTGACCCTTATACTTCAGCAAGGGCACAAATCAGATAATCAAGAACAATTCCCAAGGCAAGTTTTATATAAAAATATTCGATGATCAGCTCCAAGAATGAATCCATATTTATAATCCTTCGGTGGTCATAGTTTCCCAAAAAGATACATCAGTTAACCACTCTCCGGGATAGCAACTTCTAAATTATTATAATAATAAAGTAAAGTATTATTATAATAACATGTCTTTATTATTAATTAATAACATATAGTTATTAATTAACAACAATTAATTCAAATATGAACTCATGCGATAATTCCTGCATTCACTGCTAGTAATGACTGATCGACATGGCCACCCACTGCATTGCCAAAAATAGTAACTAGCCCAACTGACTTACTATAAATAGTAAGTCCAGACTTACTAAAAATGGCCAATCAGTCCCTAGACCCTCAAAACATATTGCCAACTCACAAGGGTCGCAATGATGAGTTGACCACAATCAGGCTCCCAAAACCTGTTAATTTGCGGACATCATAGTATGTATGTATGTATATTCATAGCTTCCCTACATGTAACATGTCAATGCTCATTCATCATTAGTTCAAAACTTCAAACTTCAAACATATAATGATAATAATATATTAATAAGAAATTAGAAGCATGATTCTCATAAAATGATAAATCCATAATTGTCAATATATGATGTCATATTCATACTTTGCAAAAGTCTCAAAATGTCATTACATGATGAACAAAGCAAATATGGTGAAAAATGCTTGAGAGATGAATGAATGACCATCAAATGACCAAATGTATGCTTTATTGGTTGAATTAGGATTTAGAGGCTTTTTAGTTTTAAAAAATAATTAAAATTTGGCATTTGTGGACCGTTTTTGGGCACCCACATGCTCTGATTCTCGTGGATTCCTCCATATTCTGCCCGGATTCTGGACTGGAATCTGGATTCCCTATGGATTCTACAGTGCAGAATCCACAGAGAATCCAGAATCCAATCTGGAATCCTGTCGGAATCTGAGTAGAATCAGGATCAGGATCCGAGGCATATCAAAGGGATCTAGTAACATAGGAAAAAGGAAAGACTTGTCGATATGGAAGATAGGTTCACAGAATTATTTTGTCATGCAGCATAGAATGCATCAGAAGGATAGAATTCCTTCTTCTATGATAGAAAATTATAAGGAAGAAATCACCTTAATTGTTACCACCGACAACTGTATTATGCAAGCAGTGCAACCTAGGCAAAAATGGTTACCCTTGCTTGGATATGAGTTAACAGAACAACAAGTAGAGAGTTAGGCCAAAGTTTTATAAAAGAGTCCCCAGATCTCACAAAAGAAAGATTTGGTACCACCCAAGAGAAAAATATGGAAACTTTTAGTAAAAAGTCTGAGAAGGGTGCTAAGAAGAAAGTAGAAGGTATTTTGAGAAAATTCGGAGAAGAACGAGACATAACAAAGAAGCAACAAGATCAAATGTTGAGAAGGAACACTAGAAGTTGTTCTGGTAATCCTTCCGGTATAACCATTGCATCGGTACCTGCTGACAAAGTTGGAGAAGGCTCAACTAGGAAGAGAAGAGTCACTAGATCAGTGTCTACTACTGCAAATAAAGCAAAAGCAAAATTTGCTAAAGATATTTCATACATTGTTGATTCCGGTAATGAGTCGTCAGAAAAATCCACTGGCAGTGACATGGAACAGTTTAGGATCAAGGTAAACAAGAAAGGAAAGCAATTAGAGGAAAGTTCAGATTCTGATTTTGGCACGAAACCTTTGGATACAAGTATTATATTTGATCATCTGACTTCCAGTGAAATCTCTAGAGTCAGTAAGTTCTTTGGACCAGCATCTGAATATGGAAAACAAGCTATCATTGATACTTTTCTAAAATATAATGATCAGGACAATAAAGAGTTGGAAGATTACAAGAAAGATATTCCCAGTTCCCTTTGGGACAAGTTGACTGAGATCATATCAAAAGCAAAAAGTATAGAAAAGGATTTGTTTGATATTGTTGTTAAAGAAGTTTGTAAATCAGTGATTGGAGAACACTATGTTGATTCGTTCACGGCTGTTGCTAAAGGACACATACTTAAGTCCAAGAAAAGAGTAAGGTTACTCATATTTGATAAATCAGTTGTTGTTAACATGAAGCAAGATATTATATTAGACCTTACATCTCTTGCCAAGGAATTGAATATGCTAGCAAAGGATACACCTGCAAAACCATCTACCTCTGAGCGTTCTCCTAGCAAGACTGAAGATATCACCGAGTTCACTGACAGTGATGTATTTACTCTTGATCGAGATCCTCCCGATCTTGAGCCACTCAATGTTGCTCCAGTAGAATCTTATGTGTTGATTGAAGAAGTCTCTACCCAAGAAGAAAAGATAGAGAAAGAGAAAACAATTGTTGAAGAGAGCAGAAGTATAGAAACCGTCAAGTTTCCTGAAGCACCGAAACCATCAAAGACAGTTATATCAGTAGATAATGTGGTCATCATCGATGTTGAAGATAACAAAGAAGAAGATAATCTACCTAGAAAAGAGGCAAAACCAAAAAATCAGGATAATGATGAAGTAATGGAAGAAGAAAAGAAAGAAGCAGAGGATGAAGCTGCGAAAATTGATGAAGGAGAAAAGGAGTCTAAAGATGTAGCTGTGTTCGTATCCACTGACACTCTTGAGTCAGATTTGGAAGTAATCAATCGTAGGCCTGACATTGGAACCAGTTCCCAGAGATTCCTAAGGAACTTCATCCCATCTCCTCTTGCTATCAAACTGATCACGTCTTCTATCTTCATTGATTTCAATAAGGTTACCACAAGGCAAAAGCTGCAAATTGGTCAGACTATTACCGCCTTTGCACAAGAAGAATTACTGAGTGAGAGGAAAAAGGAGAAATTATAGAGGAAATTGTATCGGCTCTACATGCTATTGTTCCAACATGCTCAATTGACTCAACATGTTCCATCAGAGATAAGTGCAAGTTTCTTGTTATTGTTGTTAAGGACTTGACTACTTTGGTTAATGACCAAATTATATTGGTTGAGGAAGAAACTAAGTGTTCTTTCTTGCAGAAAATTCGAGAAAAATATCATGCCTTGCTTTCATAAATGAAGAGATTACTTCTTGAAGGACAAGAACTACTCAAGGATGGTAATGAATTGTACTGGTATACACTACAATGGTCAACATCCACTAAGAACATCAAGAAATCTATGGACTCCATTGAACTCCAGATTGGAAATGCCCACAAGGATTACAAGGTCACTGATGATCTTGATGGATTAGTTCGTGCTCGGCTGGAATTAATGCAAAAGAAATTTTTCCGCCTTTAACATCACCGTGAAACCGCCATCGCCTCTCTTGGCTCTTTGCAAGATTTTTGTGTTCCTCGCATATCTCAATTAAGTCATGCAGTTCTGGGTGCCCAAAGTTATTCAGCAGGAGAACTCGCAACCTTTGTCGGAGATAAAGAAATGCTTACCACGGCGCGTGTGCACATCTCTCACTTAAGACAGGCAATTAATGAGTGGAATGCAAACAAAGATGCTTGGATTGAGGCCCTTCAAAGCTTGAAGCAGACTTTAGAGTCCGTTCAAAGGATGTTTCAAGTATGTGAGTTCTTTTTTTCCGGTTTCTCTATTTTCGGTGCCCCTTTCTCATTAATGGCAAAAGGGGGAGAACAAAAGGAGTTTTTGTCAGTTATTGGTTTGTCCCTCTTAGGGGGAGTTTTTGAAGTATTTCTGCAATATATAGAGTTTTTTTCAGTCGTCATCAATTTCAGTTTTTGGACTTCCAGTTTTTGGTAATAGAGTTTTTTGGTTTGCCATCAATGACAAAGGGGGAGATTGATAGCCTTCCCAAGTTTTAGTTGTCATTGATGTCACTATCGGTATCGGTATGGTTCCATCTGTATCGGTATTATGGTTGCATCCTTCGGTATTGGTGTTTGGGTCACCGACAATGCTCACCGTTGACCATCGTCGTCAATTATGCTTTGCGAGATTATCAACAATTTTGGAGGATCGATTTGTCACGACATTCTCACCCAGATCCTTTTGTGTTTAGCCGGTAGTAGATCAAGAGCAAAGATAAAGTTTCATTTTCTATTTTGGTGCCTAGCCGACAAGAAGGGAATTTACATCTATGAATGGTATATATTCATATGTAGTGTACATATCTATAATGCATGTGATCTGTGTACTATTATGTTTTGTATATGTGAACTATTGTAAAGCGAATTGTGTATGTGATAATGTATCGGTAAAGGAAAGAGAATTGTACTTCACCGTGAACTGTAATCTATGCATATGTTGATGCATGCTCTTCAGTTCATTTTTGTATATCTAGCCAACAGTGCTAACTTTTGTATCTCAGCAGTGAGCCACCCCCGGCAGTGAGCCACCTATTGTATTATATAACCAGTTACATAATACTCAAGAGCTAGCCCTCTCAATGTGGTTTTTCCCACCTTGGATTCCCACGGAAAAATATTTGGTGTTATGTGTTGCAGTTTTATTTTCTTCTGTTTTACTTTCCTGCAAAGCTGAAATATGTTAAATGGCAAAATAATTAAGTGTTTCAAATTTTTCAAGGATATATTGATTCACCCCTCCCCTCTCAGTATATCAGGTCTTCAACACTGCCCTATTCCACAACTCTTCCATGATGCTTTCCTATGTTGCGCATCACCTGAGCGTTCAAGAATCGCACTAAGCTCAAATTTGAGATCTTCTAAATCTTCTTCTGGTTCAGATTTTAGGCTTGTTTTCCCAGCCATCCCACCGATGCACATGGTGAATTCTTTTAGTTTTTGCAGGCACAACATCACTCTCTACTGAGCCTAAATTTCCAAGATATTTGTCAATGACAGAATCAACTCCATCTTCCATCTCTGCTCAACCTCACCTTGGCTCTAATACCAATTGTAAATATAAAACGAGCAGAGAAACAAAATAAAAACAGTAAAAGTAAGAACAAGACCAAAAAGACATAATTTTATAGTGGTTCGGCATTTGCCTGCATCCACTCTCAAGCGGGGAATCACTTTACTAATCCAATCTACAATACTACACATACATAGACTGCACACAGTCATTTATACAAAGCTCTTCGAATACAAAGAGATGGGGGGAAACGAACGGCCATGTGACTATTGAGCTTCACATCCCAACACGCCTTTGCTGTCTTTGTTTCTGCCTCCCGAGTAAGTCCAGATGCCTATGCAAGGTATGTAGGAACAAAGCCCCTTTGGAACACCATCGAATGCAATGTGCGCTGAGATTTTGTGACTCCCGAAGATGAAATAATGCCCGAGATTTGTTTCCTCGAACTTTAGGGCGAATCTAAACGAATATTTTAAGTTTTATAAGGATTCATCAAATTTCGAGTTTCATACATAATGTTCAGCCAACCTGTGACTAGGGGACTAGGGTGTATTCTATATATAGCCACTTCATACACTCTTGTATATCAGCTAGAATAGAATTGTATATCATTTCATTTTGAATCTGTTTTGTTCTTTCACAGAAACTTCTTGATCTTAACTGGCTATCTCCTGAGTCAAATTTTACACTCCCTGTCTCTATATAATTTTGAGATGACACATCCTAAAGTTCTGAAATGTGAACATTTTATGGAGGCTTTTATCTTGTCACCCTACGTTCCGCCTTTGGAGTGGAAATTCAATAAATCAACTATACAAAGGTCCTTGCTTTCGAAAAGGGGATGTGTTGTTTAATACAAGGGAGCTCACTCTAGCTGCCTAGCACTCATTACTAAATTATCTTCTTGGTATTCTTCATCTTCTACAATGTGGGGGAAGTTCTTTCTTGTGGTGTTCTCTATCTTTCCTTTAGGAAGACACATTTTTGAACCCAGGTAATGCTTGTTAGGGCCCTTTTTCCCTCCATAAGTTGTAGAGAAAAGATATTGGTGTAGTATTTTATTTGCACCTCTTTAATTTTCTTGGGTTGTTTTATTCCTAAGTGGCTGAAAAGCATGTTTGTGCTTAATTGATTAAAGGTAACTAAGCAAGTGCTACCTCTCTCTCATCATTGTTGTGTATACAATTATGTGCCACCTCTTACCTCATTAAGTGTCACCACTTCCTTTCCTTGTTAAGTCAGCTCCTCTCTTCATTGAAATTAACTCATTTTCTCTGAAACACTCATCGTTGTGAATCATTCACCTAAAGGCTATAAATATGTATATTTCTCTTTTGGACAAGTAATGAGATTACCAATCTCTGTTAACCTAAGTTGTTCATTTCTGCTTCCATAAAAAAGCTATTAGTAATCAGTTCGTGTAATGTCCCCATTTTTAGCAGGGTCGTTGAATGGATGGTGCCAGGTCATTATTGCGATCCTCATGGTCTGGCGAAGTGTTTAGAAGGTCATTGGTGTGAACTTAATATTTATAGTAAGTAATGGATAGTTCCAATGAGCTCAGATGAGTTAGAGGAGTTGAATGATGCTCTCAGTTTTCATTTTTGGCTTCCGGTTTGGGCTCCAAGAATCTTGGAGAGAGTGTCTATTTTTAGTAAGTCACCCCGTCAAGTTCGTTCATCATCTTTTATCATCAAGATCACTCTAGTGCAGACAAATTTCAATTCTGATGCTTCTTCAGTTGTTTTCGCAAGACGGGTGAATTATTTTTATTATTTAATTAAATTTGCTAAGGTTGTCATTATTGTTGGTATTATATGTTGGGCACCTTAGTGTTATAGCTCATCGGAACCGGGATGAAAAGCTTTAAATCTTGGGCACAAGAAACAGGGACCTTGTGTGTCATAATTTCATGATATTAATGAAAAGGTCATTTTTGGAGCCAAATGAGTTAATAAATCATATTACTCAATATGTGCCTAAGTATAAAAGTGCTTCAATTGAAAAGTGTGTGAGAGAAGACACTTTTTAATTATAAAAGCAATAGGCAAGGCATTCATTCATCATCGATTGAATATATTATATTTTGTTTGTTTCTTTGAGGAGAAGTTCTGATTTGTAAATCAAA
>MU225092.1:226371-236597 GCA_018584345.1 Thuja plicata
CGAGAGGCTGTCAGGGTCTTGAAGCATAATTATACACAGTTAGTTGCTGACAGGGATTACCTTCTGGAGTGGGGCAGTACCTGTTATGAGACATTGTTAGGGAAAGAGGAGGAAGTGGTTGAGCTTACCCAGGAGCTTGAGGTGACTGTGGACTCGTTGCAGTGTACCCAGTTGGCTTTCCAGGAGTCACAGTCACAATTGGAGGAAGTCACCGTAGAGTTGGAGCATGTTCGGTCCACACCAACCCCAGACCCAGTTCAGTTGCACATTGAGGTGGTTGGTGGTGAGTTTGCTTCTACGATTGGAGATGTGGGATGTGATGATGTGGCTGACACATCCGTCCGAGATATGGGTGCAGTAGGTACAGAAGAGGTGAGGGCATCAGTGGGGACGAGCTCTCATGGTGATTTGCTTCCTGCTGTTGGAAGCGAATCTATTACCACATTTCATACAGCTGGTGGCAGTAGACAGTTGGCAGTGCCACATTTGCAGGAGGATCAATTGTGGGTTGCAGGGGAGCAGGTTGACGCTTCCGCGTATAATTTTTACTGCACTGAGTCATTCATGGAGTATCTACTTGAGAGTGCAGATTTGCAGGGGAGTTCATACCGAGTATCTGAGGGTACTCTCATTAGAGGCTCTTGTGCTATACGGCGTTTGGTGGGGAAGATTGTAGATACCCTAGCTACAATGCTTCCCAACAGGATTTTGTGGTTGGGTTTGCTGAGAGGGTTGCCCAGGATCCTACCCAGCCTGTAGTTAGGCGGAGTCAGAGATTGGAGCCATCTCCTGAATTCCAGTTTGGTAGTGATGAGCCATTGACGGAGATTGGGGCTTTCTATCGGCATTATATTGTGAGGTGTGCTCATCATTTTTCTTTCAACCCACAAGCAGAGGATTTGGTTTTTCATCGTTGTGGGTTGGCTCCAGTTTCATACCATCCATTGTGGGATGGGTTAGTACTATCTTTTGCAGATGGTATCAGCAGTTGCAAGTTATATCACTTGCAGTATCTTCATGCCCAGGTCGGTTTTGTCGAGATTGAATTTGGTGGTAGTGACTCAGGTACCTATGCTTGTTATCATATCCACAGTGTGGTTGGGTGTGAGTGTCAGTTAGACAGGGATGCGAGGATTGGCAGAGTTAGTGTTTTAGTTGGGTTGAGTTCTACTGAGTTGCTTCCTCCATCCACCCCTACAGTTAGTCTTCAAATGATTCTATCAGTGATGTCAGTTATTTGGGTGTTGGTGATACAGGGGCCAGTTGTGCGCGATAGTGATATTACACAGTTTCATCCATGGGATCCAGGTGGATTGTGATGTTTCTTATTCCTGTGATTGCTTGGGGACAAGCAATCTTGGGGAGGGAGGACTGTAATGTCCCCATTTTTAGCAAGGTCATTGAATGGATGGTGCCAGGTCCTTATTGCGATCCTCGTGGTCTGGCGAGGTGTTTAGTGGGTCATTGGTGTGAACTTACTATTTATAGTAAGTAATGGATAGTTCTGATGAGCTCCGATGAGTTAGAGGAGTTGAATGATGCTCTCAGTTTCCATTTTCGGCTGCTAGTTTGGGCTCCAAGAATCTTGGAGAGAGTCTATTTTTAGTAAGTCACCCCGTCAGGTTCGTTCATCATCTTTTATCATCAAGATCACTCCAGTGCAGACAGATTTTGATTCTGATGCTTCTTCAGTTGTTTTCGCAAGACGGGTGAATTATTATTATTATTTAATTAAATTTGCTAAGGTTGCCATTATTGTTGGTATTATATGTTGGGCACCTTAGCGTTATAGCTCGTCGGAACCGGGATGAAAAGTTTTAAATCTTGGGCACAAGAAGTAGGTACCTTGCGTGTCATAATTTCATGATATTGATGAAAAGGTCATTTTTGGAGCCAAATGAGTTAATAAATTATATTACTCAATATGTGCCTAAGTATAAAAGTGCTTCAAATGAAAAGTGTGTGAGAGAAGACACTTTTTAATTATAAAAGCAATAGGCAAGGCATTCATTCATCATCGATTGAATATATTATATTTTGTTTGTTTCTTTGAGGAGAAGTTCTGATTTGTAAATCAAATCCCTTGCTGAGGTATAAGGGTTTGATACTGAATTGGTTTAGCATCTCGAAGACTGATTCTCCTAGAGCTATTCTCTGATTGGTTGTTGTTGTATAACCAATCTCTTCTCTTTCATACTGTCTGCCTGTAACTTGGAGGAAGAAGTAAATTTTGGAAATTGGAGTTTGATTTGAACTGGGACCTGCATAAGAGGTCGTTTTGTGACAGCAGCAAGCTGGACGTCTCTACCTTAGCTGCGTAGGATGTTGGTGGGTTCTATCCAACATTTCGGAATTCATTCACCTTGGGGTTTAGGTGATAACTGTGGCTGAATTTTGAAGCAGCAACCCACAATCATAGTGAAATCGCATGGGAATTCAGTGCTGTGTGGCGCTACTTATCAGCCGTGGGTGAGAACTAAGGAGTGGGTTGTGGCTAGTTCGAGTGTGGTGGCTTACATGCAGCGTTACCCACTGCTGGAGCTGCTGCGTGAGTCTTTGCTGTCTGTGGGAGCTGCCGTGTGGGGAAGTAAAGGATCACGTGGACCAGCCTTCATTTCGTGGGTTGAGGTAGAGTGCTATTAAATGCTCTACGCTGATTCTATAACAATGATACGTTAAGTGGTTAATCATCCAGCATTGAAATTCGGTATTAGAAATTAAATTACATTTAAATAATAAATACCAAAAGCATATTGTTTATTTGTAACGTTTTATATATGGGGAAGTTTTTGTTATAAAAAAGCAAAAGAGTTTATATATCTACTTTCCGAATACCGTTGCAAATTAGTTGGAAGGATATCACAATAAAGAAGTTCAGACTTTATCCAAATCAGCATTCTGAAATAAATTTGTATGCTGGCTGAGAAAAAGTCAAATTGAAATTGAATGTTTAAACAAGGAGTTTTTTGCTAGAAATTGTTATCTTTGTGCAAAATCAAATTGGATTATTAGCAGAGCCAGTTTGGGCTCATTACAGTTCGATTGCCAGATGTCTTAGGTAAAGGTTTTAAGGTTAATTCTAAAATCTTACATTTTCCTTTGTAAAAGTAGAAATTTGAGGGCTAACCAATACAAGAAATGAAATTCTTGAGGATATACATGAAATCTATGAATCAAATGGATTAAGAAGCTTTCTATTAAGAGAAACAAAAATGTGAGAAATCTCACATACCAAAGAATAGTAAGGGCTTGCTTCTTTGGACGTCCTCGAAATTCAGGGTTTGATTTATGCTCCAAAATCCATACAACAGCTCCTATGACAAGAAAGAATGCAGCAGTTGTACACCACATTTGTATTGTGAATGGCTGCAGAAAAGCCCATGTGCCACTGGGATTGACCTCCCGGAGAGGAGTCACCACAGCCAGCCCTGCTTCTATGTAAGGCTGAGTAAAGTCCACAATCTTTGACCTATTGGTCACAATTAAGATGTCCCCAACTGCTGCATCAAATTTCTACAACACTCCAATTATAAATAGAGATTCTTACTATGAATATGCAAATTAATTTTGATGCACACAAAAAATGCAAGGCAAGAATTATATGATTACTATATCCTGTAGGTCTTTATATTAAAGCACACTAGCGAATATGAGGCCAACAGTTGTATCTACCAACCTTTGAGGCAACTTGCTGCACAAGTTGATCGTAATGGGGGTTTGATTTCCCATCTCCAAAAGGTTCAAATTGGTATGGAAAGGCATAAGGTAACAAGGCCACTGCAGCAAGGAATACATCAATAACAAAACCCTTCATCATGTTGGTACCTTCCACTATATGCACAAGTTCTTCAAATCCAGCCTTTCTGGGCACGGCAATCAAAAGGTGCTTTCCATTATTAGGAAATACCCACCCACGTGGTATTAGTTTATTTTGACCTGGCCATACTACATCAACCATTTTCTGACCCACAGTCTGCTGGTTGTGTGACTTGGCAATTCTAATGTCTGGAGGG
This sequence comes from Thuja plicata, assembly GCA_018584345.1. Taxonomy (NCBI): domain Eukaryota; kingdom Viridiplantae; phylum Streptophyta; class Pinopsida; order Cupressales; family Cupressaceae; genus Thuja; species Thuja plicata. Next base: position 230,385 of record MU225092.1, read on the forward strand.
GTAACTGACAAGCCTGATTGATTTGCCCAATAACTTACCTTGCGAAATCCTGTTCCAACAATATTGATGATCTGAAAAGTAGTACCAACCAAATTTCCAGTTTTATCAAATTTCACTGGACCAGTTAAGCCAGTGAAATTAGTTTGCAGCAACATATTCCGCAGCTGTGAACCTCCTGTGAAGACCTGTAACTTTGCTAGTTCCGTTTTGCTTCCACTGCTATTGGAGATCCAAGGATAACCTGTAAAAGAGACATTTCCTCCTCTACTCAAAAAAGTGTCAATTGAACGGGCAATGGTCCAGATTGCATCATAAGCATATAGCCCAAATGCATTCAGACGGAAATCAACGGTCCTAGCTTTGTACATATTGTTCCATTTTACTGTAAAAGCATGCTCCATATCTGAAATTGGAATATGCCTACGTATAGCAAGGACTCCTTGGAGTGTGTTCATGGTTTCGTAATCAAGTCCATTAGAGTCCAAAAGGGAAGAGAGCCAATCTGTGGCTATCCAGACATAGGTACTGTTCAACATTCCAAGGTAATATGCCTCATCGAAAAGATCAAGTCCTGTATCTGGATTCATATGCACAACAAATACCCTTGACTCCATCAAAGCTAACTGCACCAAGGCACTTCCAATTTCACTTTTATTAACTCCAGGAGGAAATGCTATTTTGGTAACAATTTTAGCTCTTACATCTTCTAGTGCGTCATTCAAAGCAGCTATTCCATTTCTCCCATAATCATCATCGATATAAGCTACCACAACATCTTTCCAGCCATAAAGGCCAATCACAGCTGCGATTGCCATCATTCCATACATATCATCATGTGCCATACGAAAAAAATAAGGATACTGATATGATGATAGAGTTGGGTCTGTTGCTCCAAATGACAGAATTGGTACATGAAGTTCACTCGCTACATGTGAAACAATATGAGCAATAACAGAAGATTGCGGCCCTACTATTGCAACATTGTTTGTTTTCATCAACTCCAAAGCTGAAACAATAAAGGACGATAAATGAACACATCAGCCATGACATTATTTGCTTTCAGTAAAAATAATCAAGAACAATGACTCTCTTACACTCTAAGACCTGTGGACTCAATAAATTGAAAAATTGAAAAATAGAGCATTATGGCAGAAGCTTCATGCATGATAAGAACTTGATTAGGAAGTTTTTAACTATCAAGCAAATGAGAATCTAGCATGAAGTAAGAAACATGTAATGAATGGAGATGATGTTGGTATGGTCATGTAAACAATCATATTTCTTAAGTTTCCTTAGGTCTTCAGTTTAATCTATGTTAGAAGTATTAGTATTTTTCTTCTTTCTCATTTTTGTAATTAGGAAATTTGAAGGAAGAATCTGGTCATAAGATCAGCCAATAGGATTAGCTTAGAATTCTATCAATAAGGGCTTACTCCCTTTCAAAATCAGTTATAAAGAGGAAATATCTTAAGAAAAAAAAATCTCTGACATAAACTCCATGATCTTACAAATATAATAGGATTACTCTGTCAAAATCAATTCTTGTATTCTCTTCATGCTTATTTGAGATTTTCAAATTCAGATTCATAGTATTTGGATTTCCATTATATTGGAGTAAATGTGCTTTTACCATTTACTCATGTAAGTTTACTTAGGCATCATTTATTAATTGTAGTCCATTTAATTTTTGGTTAGTTGATTGACAGTTTTTGCCGGCTCTCTCCCTTCTTGCCTATAAGCAAGGCATATATACATTAATTTGCATCTCGATATCGTTCATCATTCTGGTGAAATATTTTATTCTTGTAGAGGTTATATTGCTGGTTGTGGTCTTGGCAGTGAAGTCTTTTCTCTAACACTTTATAATGATTATTTCTTCAAGATATAATTCTGACTGCTTTTAAAGCAGGTTAATAGTGATTTTCTTGTTGACTCCTGACTGATGGATCTCAAAATGGAAAACAACCATACAATATTTAAAGGATGCAACTACCATATAATATCTTTAATATCACTAAAACCCAAATAATAACCAGCAAAAGTTCATTTTCTTCTGGTAGCAATTTCAAAATCAAGGAAAGAAATTTTCTTGTATCTAAAGAATTTATACTTATTCTAAACAATGGTATGCTAATCAAACTTCACAACTTCTTTCTGTCAAAAGAAAAGAACAGGTCTTTGCATGTCACTTGAAGTTGCAAACATTGTTTTCATTCAATCCTTAATCAGCTCCGTAACTGTATAATCCCGGACCAGAACCATCATTTTATACCAAATCATCAAGCATGAAGGATAGATTGCAAAACCACCCACTCTGGAAGCCTTGTGTTTAAGTAGATGAAACAAGAAACATTTTAGCAACATAGACCATGTGATTCTTCATATGTCAAAAATTAAAAAAAGGGTTGTAAACTATGTTCCACGGCGTTTGGGGACGGGGACGGGGACGGAAGGACGGCAGTATACAAATTCATATATATATATATATATAAAGAGAGAGAGAGAGAGAGAGAGAGAGAGATGTCAATAACTGATAACAACAATATCAATATGTAAATAAATCATGGGAGCAGTAGTATAACAGCATAATACATTTCAATAAAGCATTACAGCAGTAGTCTCAAACATCAAAAATCCATGATCTATTAATAATTTAATATCCAAAATTCTCAAACATGTATCCAGAAATCTTAAACATCAAAATATGACAAGCTATGAAACTATTTGGCTATCAATTTCCAAAGACGTGAAACCATCCGAGTCACTATCCCCCTTTAGCATAAGTGGATCATCCAATGGTAGCCACTATGGTCAGTGCCAAATAGTAAACATTTTCAAAGCAAATACAGTACAATCATACAAAGAAATATAATAGTGCAAGCCACTATGGTCAGTGCCAAATAGTAAACATTTTCAAAGCAAATAAAGTACAATCATACAAAGAAATATAATAGTGCATCTTTTTAATTTCAATACTCAAGAATTAATGTTTTCAAGCACAGTATTGAGACTTGGACTTGGCATGACTAAAAAACTTAAATAGATGAACTTCTAATTGTGTATTTCATTGACTATATTTGATTTTCATACATTTGAAATTAGAATAGCTGTTTTGATTCTCATATATTTGATTCTTGTACATTTGAAATTTGAATATAATTTTTTGATTCTCATATGAAGGTATAGAAGCGAACGAAATTAAAGAAGAAAGATTTTTTTTTTTTTTCAACACACCACGAAACGTCCTCTACTGTTTGGGGACGGCTAGCTATCCCTTGGACGTCCCCTAGCCGTTTCAGTGACGTCTAGCCGTCCCTAAACAGTAGGGGACGTTTCTTGGCATTTTGGAGGGTTGGGCAGGCATCGAGGATGGCAAGGGGATGTCCCCTCGGCATTCCCCCGTCCCAAAAATGGCTAGGGGAGGGGGATGCTAGGTTTTGGGGCAGGGGACACGTCCCCATGTATCCTAGTTTATTAACTTATATGTAGAATAGACTTTTACCTCTTATAAATTTAGGTTCATGGTATACTGCAACTTATAAATAGGATCAATGGAGCTGAAATAGACCTTAAAAATACCTATATTTACCTATTTTATGCCACATCCCCTATATACATGTGTTGAAACTTGAGATAGATATAACTTACCATACGAATTATTGGTTTGCAGTGTTAGCAAGGACATCAATGGAGCTGACATGTGCAATCTAGCTAATTGTAAGGCCAAATTATTTTGCCACCCGAAGTACACACATTGCCTATTTTTACTCTGTCATTTCAGACACGTTTGGACACAGTTTCGAAAACCTATCTGTGAGTATTCTGCTTGCATTAATCTATTTACCTAGATTCAGTTCTATGTGCTGATTAACATTATGAGAAAACTCATCTTTTTATGTTGATCTGGTTATAGTAGTTGATAGAATATGCTAATGAATTTTATGAGATTTTAAAATTTTATTCTTCTTGCACTTGATCATGATAAATGAGTTCAATATGTTGAATATCATGTTTTGCATTGGACTCATAGTTTAAGCATGTATTCAAGAATTGAGATACCTTACTACATTGTGCTGTAAAACGACTATATGATAAGTTGGTATTTTAGGCTTTTGCTATATGTTTGCATGGATGTATTTGATGATGATTGAGTGTGCATGATATGGGTATGGTCAACCAACAACGAGAGCCATGTGCCAAGCCACAAATTCTCTCAATATCATTGATATAATTATAGAACATGGAACTTCTAAAATTGGCACCACCTTATTCTAGCAGTGCTACAGTTAGAACTTAGAACCATCTCATCACCCTACCTATTTGTGTCATGTCCCCTTTGTAGAGTGGACATCAGAGACGGAGGAGTTAGCCTATCATTGGAGTCTCGTAGGCTAGCGGAGATGGATGGGGACCCATTCAATGCATACAGTGACTGGATTTTGGCCTTACAAGCAGTTTGGAGCCAGTTTGGAGTAGTTCCTAGATTTTAAGGGATATCCCTACTTCTTAGGAGGATGTGGCAGTTTCCAGATGTGAGGCCCCACTGGACCATTCCATGGTTTCAGTTTCAGGATGACAGGGTGTGTTCCCTAGTTTCTAGGAGCATCCCTAGATTTTAGGGATGGGACTGCCAGTTGACCCATCTCGTTCGGCATCAATCTGTACATGTGACATGGTGGTAAATATAGTGTTGCAATGCAGTTCCTTGATTTTAGGAGGCAGTTCCTACTTTTTAGGAGGGGAATTCCTACTTTTTAGGAGGTGATGTCAGCTTCCAGATTTGAGGTTCTATAAGGTCATCCCTTGGTTTCAGTTTCAGGAGATTTGGGTGTGTTTCCTAGTTTCTAGGAGCATCCCTATATTTTAGGGATGAGACTGCCAGTTATTCCAGGTTGACCGACATCAGTCATAGGCAGATGACATATTCAGCTTCAGCATTTTGGGGTGTCTCGAGTATTCCTTGGCTACTTGGGATATATTTTAATATATTTAAATATTTCCTAAGTTTGCGTTTAATTAAATTAAAATAAAGCTATTTATATAGCTAATTGGAGTAATAAGAGATTTTTGGCTTATTCTGGTCAGGCAGGCCTATGTGTTATAGCTCATTGGAAAGGTCTTGACTTAATCTAAATCATTTTCATCTTCCAGAGACCTTCCGACACTTTGAGTTATGTTAATTGGGCAAAGGGGTGTTTTTCCTATACATTAAAGCCTTTAATTAAAAGATGCCATTTTATAATAAAGAAAAAAGGTATATTCTTCCTTTAGGGTTCGATTGGCTTTGAGAGGGAGATAAAAGGAGAAGTTGGGTCATTCTTTGGACATCTTTTTACATCTTTGAACATTTTCAAAAACTTATTGTGGCCTTTAGCTCTTGATTGAGCATTCCCTCACTAGGACGTCAAACCCTAGGCTGAGAGTTGATTGAGTTGGGACGTAGCCCTCAACTAGATTAGGTTTTCTGGTTTTTATGCAAGGTTCCGGCTTTGGTGGAGTTGTTACATCATTTCATAGCATTGGCGTGGAAAGATGGAGGTCGATTTGCAGCTTTAGAGTTGCTGCAGCCTTTCAGATCATTGGCGTGGCAATTTGGAGGTTGTCTTTGCAATGTTAGGGTTGCTACAGCAGTTCATAGTATCATACTAGTGGCATGAGTCATTGGAGGTCACTCTGGCAGCGTTTAGCATATTGCGCCAATTTGGGTGTTGGTTAATGTGAGCATACTCAGCCAGCAAGCTATACCAGCTGGGCGTGGGGTTTTTTGTGGGCAAATTTAGCAAAGGTTGCAGCAGCCAGCAGCTCCTATATTCAAACACGGATTGTTTTCAGGAAAACATAATTATATTAATAAAATTTATAGCAGCAGCAGAGTAAATATCCACTTGGGATATTTCAGTGGTATCAGAGCCTACATCCTGCCAGCCTGTAGGGTTTGTGGGATGATGAAGGGGACTCCCCTTAATACCACAAGTACACGACAGAAACAAAGAGAGAAACAACAGAAATTTGCAAGAACAGAAAATTGGCTTCTTATTGGCTCCACAAATGTGGAATTATAAACTTCAGAATTACAATATCAAAAACCACATGGGCATCCCTTACAATAATCTGTAGGACAAAGCCTCAAATAACCACCCAGAATTGCCCTAGAAAACACCACGGGCCTTCCTTAAATAGGCAATTTTCCACCGCCCGAGAAGGTTCCAGAAA
>MU225092.1:241647-255543 GCA_018584345.1 Thuja plicata
GTGACGTCTAGCCGTCCCTAAACAGTAGGGGACGTTTCTTGGCATTTTGGAGGGTTGGGCAGGCATCGAGGATGGCAAGGGGATGTCCCCTCGGCATTCCCCCGTCCCAAAAATGGCTAGGGGAGGGGGATGCTAGGTTTTGGGGCAGGGGACACGTCCCCATGTATCCTAGTTTATTAACTTATATGTAGAATAGACTTTTACCTCTTATAAATTTAGGTTCATGGTATACTGCAACTTATAAATAGGATCAATGGAGCTGAAATAGACCTTAAAAATACCTATATTTACCTATTTTATGCCACATCCCCTATATACATGTGTTGAAACTTGAGATAGATATAACTTACCATACGAATTATTGGTTTGCAGTGTTAGCAAGGACATCAATGGAGCTGACATGTGCAATCTAGCTAATTGTAAGGCCAAATTATTTTGCCACCCGAAGTACACACATTGCCTATTTTTACTCTGTCATTTCAGACACGTTTGGACACAGTTTCGAAAACCTATCTGTGAGTATTCTGCTTGCATTAATCTATTTACCTAGATTCAGTTCTATGTGCTGATTAACATTATGAGAAAACTCATCTTTTTATGTTGATCTGGTTATAGTAGTTGATAGAATATGCTAATGAATTTTATGAGATTTTAAAATTTTATTCTTCTTGCACTTGATCATGATAAATGAGTTCAATATGTTGAATATCATGTTTTGCATTGGACTCATAGTTTAAGCATGTATTCAAGAATTGAGATACCTTACTACATTGTGCTGTAAAACGACTATATGATAAGTTGGTATTTTAGGCTTTTGCTATATGTTTGCATGGATGTATTTGATGATGATTGAGTGTGCATGATATGGGTATGGTCAACCAACAACGAGAGCCATGTGCCAAGCCACAAATTCTCTCAATATCATTGATATAATTATAGAACATGGAACTTCTAAAATTGGCACCACCTTATTCTAGCAGTGCTACAGTTAGAACTTAGAACCATCTCATCACCCTACCTATTTATGCAACCCTCAAGCCTTATGTATTTTGGTTTATGTATCTTGACGTTGAGCATGCAAGTTGTATGTGGGCAACAAGTCCCCTTGTCTAAAAAATCAGATTTGTGATTTGTGTCTGTTAGAGTAAATAAGCTTTTACCTATTTACTTGCTTAAGTTTATTTAGGCCATCATAAATAATATTTGATAATCTCAGTAGTTTTTAGTTTTCTGTTGGGGAAGTTACCTACCTGCTCCTGCATTCTTGCCCTTACAAGCAAGCTATTGTACACTATGTTAAATATCAATTAAGCAAGCAACCATTTCTCTTGCATCTCATTCTTTCATCCTCTCGTGGTTGGTTGTATCCTGTTGTGATCCTGAAGACTGCAGCTTCCTGGTGATTTCCTGTCATCTCCTACATGGTATCAGAGTAGGCTTGAAAGAGTCCCCAGCCTGCATTAAGAATCTGAGGTGTTGATTGTTCTGCTCCAGATATTTGTCGAATTTGGCATTGTTCTGCAAATAAATTGTATTTGGCTCAATCTGCCTAAATACATTTGATAGCAAAGATCATTTATCAGTACCCCAATATTCGGTCATATGCTGCGATAATGTTCACTGTAAGGCTGTGATAACGTTCATTGTAAGGCTGCGATAACCAATTTTTATTGCAGCAATTCCAGCGCTTTGGCAGTGCCAATTCTTCTGTTAGCAGCCGATTGGTTAATTTTTCCCTGTGCAAAGACTCTGAAGGCAGCAAACAGTTTGTGCTTGCACCGTTATCTGTGGAGGCTGCAATACCTGAAGGAAGCAAACTGTTTGTTTTTGCTGTAAATTACTTTGAAGATAGCAATATTTTACTTTTTTTTGCAGCAATATATCATTTGGGAACAACAATATACCACTCTGATTTTATGCAATTCCTTTTGGCAAAGAATTGTGTGCATTCATGTGAAGGCAATAACTGTTTGGTTGGTTGATTATTGGGTGCATCAGTTGATTGGCTGTGCAAACTTTATTATAAAGTTATTGTGAAAACATTTTCTTGTTAGGTTTTTTGGTTTACAGTGGAAGGAGTGTGAGCCCGTGCTTGAAAATAGTTTGGTTTTGCAAGGGACTTTAGTCCCATATTCGCTACGAGAAAGAGGTTTGAGAGCTTCATATAGTCCGAAACACTCATTTTACATCATGAGCATGGGCTCACATGGCTTTGAGCCGCTCCTTTGTGCGCTTGGTGACTGTGCTTGGCAGACTGTTGACTTGGTGTTGCGTGGCATCATGATAAGCCTTTGACTATGCATGTGCACCCGAGGTGATACAACCTAGTGGTTTATTGCGCTTAATTTGGTGGTGACTTACTATTTTATGAATTTGGCGATTGGCCTTACACAAGTTTTTGGCACTAAATCAGGTTTTGTTTTTTAGCCCCATAGGCTAATTTTTAAGGAAGTTCAAGAGCAAATTTCTTCAGTGTCTTGGCTCCTTTTTGGCAAAAATTGTTTACATGGTAGAATCAGTGCTTGAAATTCTCACCTCGCACAACTATCACATTTGGAAGGTGAAAATGCAACAGATACTTTGGTCAAAAGGGTTATGGTCCATGATGAACGAGGAACAACCCAATTTCACCAAATAATATGAGAAATTCACACATAGAAGTGTGACGAGGCGATGGGCTTTATTTCCCTCCATATTTCAGAATCCTCATTCTTTCACATCAAAGACTGTACCACATCGAAAGAGGTATGGTATAAACTCAAGGATCTTTTTGTTTAGTTAGGGAAATTCGAGCAATGCAGTTAGAAACAGAGATAGTGTCACTTTCCATTGATATTTTTCCTTCAATTGAAAACTATTTGATAAAATTTAAATCCTTGTGTTCTCAATTGGATGGGTGTGGAAAAGATAAGACTGACAAGGAATTTTGTTTTTTTATTTTGTCAAAATGACCGGTGTTTTCTCTTATTTTTCCATCTCTCTCTATGCCACTATGGATGGGTTCGATGATCAATTTGTTATGCCGTCCTTTGAGACTTTTTGTGAAAGGTTGACCAAGGAAGAGTCCAAAATTCGTCAAAACGATGTCACAAAGTCTCATGCATTAGTTGCCACTACTCCCAAAGAAAAAGGGAAGAAAAAGAATAAACCCAAGCCCAACTCCAACGAGTCTTCCAAAACAAGCTCATCAAAAGAGACTAATCCAAAGGAGAGACCAAAATGTGGCTTTTGTAAGAAAGAAGGCCATATTGAAGAACATTGTTACAAAAAGGAAATCCATAAGTTAAAAGAGTTACTCAAGGAGCATAATATTTCATTGCCCTCATCTAGTTCTTCTACCAAACATGAGAACAAGGTACATGAAGACACTTCTCCTAGTTACAAGGGAAAGAGTCATGCCTTGATCACAACTCATGAACCTACGAACATTTGTTGGATCCTTGATTCAGGAGCATCAGAACGCATTGCCAGTTGACTTGACTACATGGTTCCAAGTTCTCTTCATCACCTACCATATGATCGGCTCTTGAAAGAAAGCAATCAGCTTGTGAATGTTGTTTCAGTAGGTGATATTGGTTTGGGTTTTGGAATAGTGACCAATGTTTTCTATGTTCCTGAGATTGCAAACAATCTGCTTTCAGTTTATCAGCTGACACAGGAGTGCAACATAGTGGAGTTTACTTTAGAGGCAGTGTACATTCGTTGAGGGAATGGTGATCTCATTACAGTTGGTATGGCTGATCAACTACACAGGGTGTACACCTTTGATTTCATTGATGATGATCTATCCAGCTCCTCCATCCAGTGTTCAGAGTAATTCAGTGTCACTTGATGGGTTTGTAGATCTAATCTAGATTCCCCCATTACTTGCTACATAAGAGTTGAGAGTCAACACGGATTCTAGGACTTCAACCCAGCAGGACTTCATTGGTTCTTCCTATTTTTGGTTTTAGGATGGTTTCATTGCTGGTCTATCCGACTTGGCTTCACATTCTGCATCAGATTTGGAAGACATACTTGAGGGGATTTATTTCCTCTTTGATGATAGTTATAGCACAACTATGGTCACATCACATTTATTTTTGGAGATTGATATTGATGAATTCCATCTTCACTTGATTTCCCACATTTCTTGATTGATTTTGATCATGGTTATGTGATGAATTGTTTGTGCTTGGAGACATCTAATCAGTATTTTGAGATTCCTATTTGGAATCTTCCTCCATCCTTTCAGTTGGACATGGAGTGGCTTGTTCATCATTTGGTGGATTTGTTTCTTCCTAAGGGAAGATGTGTTGCTTGTATGCATTGGATCATTTGTTGTTTGCAGGCATTCTTCATCGTCATTGGAGCTTCTTCATTATGGGGGGACATCTTGTCCCTTTTTTGCCTTCCTATGGAGGGATACTTGATTATATATACATAATGTATGTAGTCTTGGGGGTTATGATTGAGTCCTCCATGCATTATGCATCATCTAGTTTCTTTCTTTTCTCTCTTTTGGGGAGGAGTTTTCTCCCATGTGGTTTTCTCCTTTTCTCCGCTTGTGAGAGATTTCTTTACATTTGCATTGTACATGGGTGCCTAAAATGGTTGTGTAGCCGGGACCCATATTGCATTTTGCTCATCTTGCATAATAATTCTTCTCTCTAAGTTGCACTTAAGGGGGGCTGTTAGAGTAAATAAGCTTTTACTTATTTACTTGCTTTACTTGGCCATCATAATTAATATTTGATAATCTAGGTAGTTTTTAGTTTTCCACTTTGGGAAGTTACCTACCTGCTCCCACATTCTTGCCTTTATAAGCAGGCTATTGTACACTATGTAATATATCAATTAAGCTAGCAATCATTTCTCTTGCATCTCATTCTTTCATCCTCTCGTGGTTGGTTGTCTCCTGTTGTGATCTTGAAGACTGCATCTCAATGGTGATTTCCTGTCATCTCCTACAGTGGCAAACTTTAAATATGTTAAAAATGTTTTCTGCTTTCTTTTATGTGTTGTTAAGGTCTTAGGGGTGATACCTTTGAGGTGGGTGAATATGAGTACCTTTTAAAGGAGACGGTTGTATGCAAGCTTGCATGAAGTGTAACAAGTCTCCCCAAAAATATGGTCTTGCTCTTTAATTTTATAACACGGAGAAGTGTACTTCTTTCTCTTAATTTATGAAGGTAAAGGGCACACATGCATCTGCAAAGATTTTGGATGAAAATTTATTGTGATGATCAGGTGTGTATAGTGTAGGTGAATGGCTGAATGCCTTAGGGAAGGTAAAAACCATGTAGCCTTATCCCATAAGTGGCAAGAGTAGCATAGCACTTCTATTATAATGTTCTTCTGATTGTCGATTATCTTGCTCAAATTTTAGTTCTGGATATTGTTGCCAATACGAAGGGTGATGAGCCACTCTTCTCACTTGACTGTCAGGGCTTGGGCATGAAAGATGCAGCTTGGAGCTAGATGCAGTTCCTGATATAGGACAAGCTAGGTTGAATTCCTAAGATTGAGGAAGCTACTTAAATGGCACAGAATGCATTTGATTTATGTACTCTGGATGTAAAATTACTTAACTCCTTCAGATCAGTTAGACTGTGGAAGAATTGTGAACTGTATATTTTAATTTTAATTAAGGGATGTTATTGAGATAGCTGGGTATAATTATGCTTTTGAGAATTGAAAAAACTAGTGCTCTCATTGTAATGAATATGACTAATGTTCTTGTTGTAATGAAGAAGGGACTATCTTTTTGTGTTAATTTTTTAATGTTATGATGATCTTGAATGTTTTAGTCTCTGGAAGTTTAGACAGTGCAACAGATTAATAATTCATAGTTGATTGTTTACATGTTGATGAAATGAATTGGCATTTCCAGAAATTGAGAAATTTATGCATTCTAAGTAAATTACAAAGATGCTCTACTTTCAAGACAGATTATATTTATGGTTATAATTACAAAAGTGGTAGTTCTGTGGAGCTAGGCCTTGCCTGGATGTATCTGTGTATTTCTAATTTTAAATATGTCAACACAAATATTATTTGTGATGCTAACTTGCTAAGGCTGAACTCTATTTGCAAATGAAGTACCAAAAAATTATTTCAGTGCTTTCCATTATGCAGTGATTGAGACAATTTTGTCAGTCTAAATATTAGAATCTGTGCCTTGATGAAACAACATAGGCTCTGGCCCATCATTGCCCACCCAAACCTAGCTTAGATCTGCTACATATTTCATAAAAAAAATTAAAATATAATGTCATCAAGACATGCTGTTCTTTATAGATTAATTTTACTTAGTAGTTGGCCAAGTTGAAATGGCCTCATTTTTTATGTTTTCGATATAATGGAAAAACCAATTTGGAAGTGTGTTCAAGTACTCAAGTTTACTGTAAAATTCATTTTGCATCTTTTTTCAGACTTGGAGAATATTCTATCTCCTTAAATATTTCTTTGCTTTCTCCCAGGACATCTAAACAAGCAAAGATGCCTTAGTACTTACTCTATAGATGTGAGATTGTGACATGTGTCAGAATCTCCTGTAGCTCATTATCAGATTTATGGCTGCCCAAGGTGACTCAAAGGTGCACCCTTAAGGTTTTTTTTTGACGTGTTTGAGAGTGAGTGTGCAAGATTGTTTCGAGTTATTAGGGCTCTTGGATAGAAAATTTGTCACTTTTAGTTGAAAGGACTCCAATAAGCAACCAGCCTAGGTTAACTCCATGATATGTCATGGTTGAACCAGGGTTAGAGCCTAAGAACAGTGCATCCAGAAGTTTTAAATGTCAAGCTTAAATAAAACTGGATTTAAAACTTTTCTCACATCTGTTTACATTAATGCGTCCAAAGCACGTTGTATCATGGAGGGAGAACATGATCCCATTAATTATCGGAGTTTTTGTAATCTTGGTATTGGTATATGATTCTAACTTGTACTCATGCCACCACAAAAAAACACTAAGCTATGGCTTGATAGTGCATGGCTATGTATCAAGCATAAACATAGTTAGGGATAAGAAGATAATTGTGCATAGATCGTTTTTAGGGAAATAATGTATTTTGGAATACATGTGACTTGCAATTCACTCTGAACAAGTCCTCACTATAATTAGAGTCGCACATGCTTCTATGAATAGTTCAGACAGTGCTAGATGCAGGCACTTGTATATATACCCTTAGTACTGTATGCATTGAAAGAGACTGAAATGATGATTTGTGATATTGAGTAATATATACCTATATATTGTCTGAATACTCTTGTAATCAGATTGCATGTGATTTTTTTGGCATGAGCATGGATACATAGGATCTGTCACAATTGTTAGTGCACGGAGCTATGTAAAGGGTGAAGAACTGAATGTGCTACAAGTGAGACAGCAAAATATGCCAGTAAGCAGAGATCTTGAGTGCTTAGCTGTTCATTCCATGCAGGGAAATGGCCAACCGTAGGTTTAAGTTAGTCATCTGATTTAACAAGCCATAACCTACTGCGAGTGAATTTCTATTTATATCTTTTTCAGTTTTGAAGTGTTGATAGCTGAAAACTAGGGTACAGGAAACCAAGTTACATTCATAACTATAGTTTATCACTCTCTTAAGTTATAAGAACAATCACAAAAGAATTTATGCAAATGAATGCTGACGGAAAGAATAATTTAAGCTAAGTTACTTGGATTTATATGTAACCTAAACCTCCAAAATACTTTTTAAGGATGAGATTGTAATATAATTGGAATCAATAAATACATTGGATTCAAGTTTCAAAGCCAAGAATTTTTCCTTTAAGCTAATTTTTAATATTTTTCTTGTATCTAAATTCCTGTTGTAGTTGTTTCTTTACTTTTTAGGATATTTTTTGTTGCCAATGCCAATAGCTCTTAAGTTGCAATAGAGTGGGTCCTAGTAGTTTTTTTTCATTTGGGGCTCAAATCTTCCCTTATGAAACTAGATTTCAAACTTGATTAAGCTGCATTTGAGAAGTACTTCACATCACAATTTCTATCAAATAATTTTGTTCTCCCAAAACACCTTTCTATCTTCATAAAGTTTGCAGAGCCGATGTTAGATTTCAATTTTATTAAAACTCCTATCAGATTCAATTCCTTCTCACCATAGACTTTCATGATTCTATTGCCTTTTTGCATTAGATACTGAGTGATCTGGGTTATGTTTGAATCAAGATTTGTCTAGGGTGATCTATCACTTCATCACAACCTAAAGCAAAAGTTACTCTTTTGAGTCTTTTCTATGACATTAGCAGCCAATAAAGCAATTAACATGTATTATGTAATCCATTATAAGCCAATAGTTAAGAGTTGATGGGTCATTGAGCATTTGTAGACTTAAAGCCCAATTTTAGGCTGAAAAACATACAAGGACACAAGTAATTAGAATCAGTAAGTCAGAGTTTAAACATAACCCTCAATTTCCCTCTTGTTGACATCTCGAGTAACCGAGGAGATGACAAATGTTGCCTTCACAGTGATTCTTCACTCAGAGTCTTGTAAATCTTTATCATAAGATTTCAAGAACCTAGTGTCTAAGATTGCGACAAGTTACAAGCATTTTGACCAGGGCCCTTTATGATTTTTCTGACTTGTGTGTATAGGAAGGTCAGAAGTCTGAGCTCTGCAATGACAACACATGGCAAGTGACTCACTTTAGATTGCAACAGATGTCAAGTTCTCAGACTAGGCACGAGATGTTTGGTAAAGAGAATCAGCAGTACCATTCCCAAAGACCTCGAAATACCTTGAACATGGAGAACCTTAGACATGTCCAAGTCTTGTTAAATCCATATCTCAAGAACTTTGAGCTTTTGGCATTGTAAGAACATAGTGTAAGTATTACCCTAGAAATAAGCATTATAAATTGTTGATTGCTTCCTTGTGTCAGCTATAAAATGAAAACCACATTTATGTTAGAAGAAATTTTGGTTCTGTTTATACACCTTTTTAAACCAGCATTCTTATTTGGATTTTAGTAACCCAAAGTGCATGAGCTGAACCTGAGTGTGTATAATCTTTGAGCCTAGTGCAAGAAACAGAAGTTCCTTTGTCAAGAATCCTGTAAATTGATGATTGTTGTCCTTGTGTCAGCTATAAAATGAAAACCGCAATTTATAGGACATTTTAGTTCTGTTTATGCACCTTTTTAAACCAGCTGTTTTATTTTGGATTTGTGTAACCCAAAGTGGATGAGCTGAACCTGAGTGTGTATAATCTTTGAACTTGTGCAAAACCCAGAAGTTCCTTTATCATGAACAGAACTCTGTAAAGTCAAGTTTGCAATTTAAATACATGCTTGAGGAATTAAAAAGAAGGAAACAATTAACAGTTTAACACTGATATCAAGTTTTCAAAAGAAACTATTAGACCATTTTTGTGCAATTCTTCGGATAAATTTTTTACATGCATTATGGTAATAGCATGAGTGATTTTCTACATGATTTTGTTGAGCATTTCTCTCAATGCTTTTCTCAAACTAGAAATTAACAAACACATGTAGTCAGTGGTTTCATGAAACTGTGTTCTGAAATTCTTGAAGCAAATAAAAATCAGATTTTCCAAGAGCCCTATGTCCTGACTGGATAAAATCCTCATATTTCTGTCCATTTAGGAAACAGCAGGTATTATGTGTGTATTTTATATGAGATATTTTCTCTGGCTGCTCTGTTATTTGGTTTCCTGTCTAAGTCCAACCCTGGATTTACCAGGCAAATATTTGCTGTTTTGTAACAGTTGAGACCATTGGTAGTCATCAGTTAGCAGTTTCAAAAATAATTGTCACAAATGTACAACCTCCAGGGCAAATCAGTTACAGATACATTACTACCATGTCGAACAAAAGATGATGTGGCAGTTGCTTAACCGCTGGAGCAATCTATGTGGCAAATCCAACTGAAGAAAGCAGGAGCTTTAATATGCACAACCAAACAGCGAGGGAAGAAACAGTCACAACTTTTAGCACCCAACTTCACATAGGAAGCTTCCAGTGCACAGGAGGATCTTTCCAAAAGCATATGAGAGTGTTAGAAAGCCTATCAAAAGCTTCTGGGAGATTGGAATTGTATATATGCATTCAACAGGGTATGGAAAACTCAGTTCCATTAAATGAAAAAGTCTTGATAGGAAGCATAAACCGGCGCTGAAATTGTAATCACTCCTTTTACTTTTTTTTTATAATCAATATGGATGACATAAATATTCTATTGGCATCTATGCCTAGGTTTTCCTCCATTATTCGAGGTTTTCTAGGGTATGAAGGCCAAGTATGTTATTTGATTAATGGGTAAATGCAGGTTTTGAAGGGACCTTAAACCCTGTAACATCCAGTAAAATTTCAGCTAAACATCAGTTGAACAGCAGCAGAACAGTATCAAAGCAAACAAGCTAAACATAACACACAACAAAGAAACATAGCAAAGGTTAAAGTTTAAAAGCTGAGTATGTTATTTTGTGTGATGTTGAGTACATTTTTCCAGCTGTATGTACATTCTAACTAGCTTTCAAGGGCTTTTAGATAGTTCAAATTAGAGAAGAAAGTAATTCTGATGATTTGAAGTTTCCTAGCTAGCTATTTGACAAAATTACGGATCACAAAAACGTGGTTTTAAAGGTTTTAAGGGAAATGAATCTTTAGCAGTTTTATATGCAAGAATTATTAAGTTCTAAGAATCTTCTATATGTATAATCAAGTTGACAGTTGAGAGTCAATAACCAGAGATCAGTTTTCACACAACAACAACCTTGATTATCATATACTTTTAGTTTTACCTGATTAGATCCTTTAGTAAGAAAATAAAATACAAATTATAGAGATCTTAGGGTAACTCATTGGCATTAATATAACTATATTCTTACTCTAAAGTTGTTTTTCCGATTTAGCCAGTCATCTAACCTATCTTTGCTGTTTCTGCTAACATAGTTTCTAGAAGCTTCTAGTGAAACCAGAGTGTTGCTGTGCTAGTCTTAAGAAAAAAGCAACAAAAATACATTTCGGTTTGATCAAAATAGTCATGATTCCATATCAAAATTTGCAGTAACCTATAGTATTGTTTCAAGTGTGAAAACCAAAATTTGAGCGCAGCATACCTGCAGAAGTCCCTATGAAAGCACTGCAATTGGTGTCCATCATGGTGAGCACAAGTTTTGTTCCATTGAGCACAGTCTTATCCTTATTAACATCTTCCACTGCCAACTCAATGGCCTTCTTAGCCACTCTTCCAATGGTGGTGTTGTAGGCCACAAGAGCACCCACGTTCACAGTAACAGGTCTAGTTCCATTTTGTGCCAGGCAGAGACATACCCACTCAGGTAAAAGCACAGTAGTTACAAAACCCAATGTTAAAAGGGCTATCCAGCTAGTATACATTCTTGAGAGAGGCATTAAAAGTTGCTACAAATCCCATCCATGTATTCTGTTCTGTGTAACAGAGACATTAGAAGCTGCTACTAAAATTGGTAAAGAAGCTGAATAACTAATGTGGTTGGTACTCCTGTTTTGGACAAATATATATATATATATATATATACATATGGATCCTAAATGAGAAAACATTTGATGAGAGGAAGCCGCCAGGACCCTTCCGCAACCATTGAATTGACCAGATGGATCCAATACTCCCCGAAACACTCACGTGAATTGGAGAATGTAATGGTCCTGGCAAAGGCATTTATTCTGTCAAATCTATTACTGTTTTCGAAAACAGAATATGACACTTTTACCTACTTGACAATTGAAATGTAGAGCTTTCTTGTTGCGGATGCCTGAAAAAAGCAGGATCGTAGTTATTAATTAATTCAATATAGGAAAGTTTCCTTACTCTACACACAGTAAATTTCTTTTTTCACATCTATTTAACGATTTTTGTGATGGAATAAGGTCCACTAGTACGAGATTCCAAATACCATGTTCAGACGTAGCGTGTATGGTAAAAAAAGGTGTTTTAAATGGAAACAGAGATAATAATTAAAGACTTTTAGAAAAGACATGAGAAAAATGAGCGGGCCATTGGATGCAGGATAAGATACCATAATAATATTTTTTATGCTGATGAGCATCTCCTGAGTTAAGAGAATCTAAATGGAATGAGGATTATCTGTAATATAAATATATCATGCTCAGAGATTAATATGTTTATCATCACATTTTTGTTATGTTTTTAATTGAATAAAGCAGTTTATAATGAACAAAGTTATCAACAGATAGTTGAAGAAAAAAGAATAAATAAATTTTAATTATAAAGATGTTGTAATTATATGGTAAAATATTCTTATAATGTTACAATAAAAAAATAAAAAAGTCTTTCATTTTTTATTTATATTTTGAGTTTGCTTTTTTTGGACTAGTGCTTCTCTTTCCATAAATATCATTATGCTCAGGTTTGTTTAACTTATTATTAATTGTATTATTGAACCAATATAATATTAGTGGTTTCTTATATAAAATAAACCTTTTAAAATTAACATTGTGAGAAACATCAAATTTGTTTGTCCATTGATTAGTTGTATATAAATGTGTGAATGCATCTAAGCTCAAGGTAGAAGTGATAAGAGAACTATAAAAATTTGTTGTTGTCTAGGTATAAGGTGGTAAATATTATTCTATTTGACTCAACTTAGATATGTCTATTATAAACTTATTAAATAAAGAAAAATTATAATTTAATTAGAAATAGTTATAGTGTTAAGAGTTTTTGGATAGAATGAGTTGTATTGCTTGTAATTACATTAATAGAAATAAATATTAATAATTGTGTGTGTGTGTGTGTGTGTATAGTAGCATATAAGTTATCATGCTTGCATATCTATTATTTAAGCCTCTATCAATTATTCTAATAAGGATATATCCAATTTGACCTATCGATGAATATGCAAGCATACGTTTTATGCTTGTTTGAGTAATAGCAATTAAATTTCCCAATATCATGCTAAGAATAGTTGATATTTCCAAAAGAAGATGTCATTCGTTCAATGAGAAATAAAAAATAATATCAAAAATTCTAGTGGCTAAAGCTGAAGCAGCTACTTTTGAAATAACAGAAATAAAAGCAACGACCGGAGTGGGGGAGTTAGAGTCGAAAAGAGGAATTCTCCCTCTTTTCTCTCATTCAAAACCGTGCATGAGACTTTCTTCTCGCACGGCTCCTAAGTGATAAAAAAGATTAGCATAATCATTTGATTCTCTTTTTTTTATTACCTTCCTCGTGTATGCATAAGATTGGATCTATTCAATTGATATAAAGAATAACTAATCCTTAACTTTTCGAGGAATCCTTACTCAGTGGTTATTATGGTAAATCAATTTTTTTTTCTTATTTCTTAAGTTCAGTTATGAAAGAGTTAAAACGAAAAAAGAAAACCATCTGATTCAAATCGTTCTGAATAGTCATGAGATGCTCATCTTAGGGTAATCTTTTTGTCGACGGATGCCTTCTTTTTTACATTCGTAGTTTCTGAAGAATGAAAACTTACTATGTAGCATCTACGTTAAGAATAAAAATATTGTACATGTCATTAATCTGATCTTTTGTAAAAACTACCTGTAATAGTTAATTTGTAAAGGTTATTTATTTTTTAATTCAATCAAACAATTTGAGTTTGTTTCTTACTTTGCTTTACCTTAATCCAATTCAAATTTTTGGTAAAAGTGTTGTCTTAGTCCAAGTGGGAATAACAATCTTTTTTCCACATGTCTATAGAGTTTTTATAGATAGAAACATCTCTAAAAAAGAGATTTAGAAATGTAATAATTTGTAAAACGAATCGCACTCTTTCATATACATCGGGGGTCCATTGATGAAAAGGAACTAAAGAAAGCTTGAATGCAATTCCTACCATTATAGATAGAAGTGCAATCCAAATTCCTGGAGAGTTATACATTTGTGTATTTATAAGACCA
>MU225092.1:258131-296584 GCA_018584345.1 Thuja plicata
ATCACAAATTCAATATATATATATGTGTGTGTGTGTGTGTGTGTGTGTGTGTGTGTGTGTGTGTGTGTGTGTATGTATGTATGTATGTATATATGTATGTATATATATATGTATGTATATATATGTGTATGTATATATATATATATATATATATGTATATGTATATATAATCATATGTATACATATATATATATATGATATATATATATATATATACATATATATACATATATGTATATGTATATATGTATATGTACATATATATATGTATATATGACATATATATATATATATATGACATATATGTGTGTGTGTGTGTTAGTCCAAGTCTAGTACTTGTCCTTTTCTTAAAGTGATTTCTAGAGTCGCCATGGTATTTTTAAAAGTCTCAAAGCTGCTTTAATCCTCATGTCCAACTACTCATTGAAAGTGTCAACCCTGTAGTCTGATCGTGTTTTGAAAAACAAAAGATTATTTGCTAACACTTTTCTTGAGCAGGTTTGAACAGTCTTGAACACCCTTGAACAACCTTGAACTTGGTTCATACATGTTCAAGAGTGTTCAAGGTAGTTCATATTATTGTAAGGAATGGCAGATGTATAAAATCGGCAGAAAAAGTCTCATGGTTGCGGTGTACAGAAAGTTTGAATTTTCAAAGATAGAAATCAGTGATGTCAGCACAGAATATTCAGTCTAAAGACTAAGGCAGATGAACAAATGAGAATAAGTTTGAATAGGATCGAACACATGTGAATAACCTTGAACTCGGTTCAGTACTGTTCAAGAGTGTTCAAGGATTTTGAAAAAGTGACACGGGGCAGAAAAGGTAGAATTCATCACCACTCAGCAGTGGGACCTACAAAAAAAGAGCATTTAATGCCGAAAAGTAATGGTGGCGGTTAAGTGCGCCCAAGCTATTATATTCATTATAAATCTGTACGATATGAAAGTTTGTGCGGGTGGCATTAATTAATTGCATGCGTAAACTATCATTTCATTCCCTTAGCTTTTCTGACCTTAAAGATGGGTAATTAATGATCTAATCACTAGTAATTTTTATTTAAAACCCTTCTTGGCGTTCATTCTTTTTGAAATGTTGTCATTGTCTATATACGGGTAGTCTAAAGGTAAGGGTTTTTGGAAGCTCCAATGTGCAGAAGTGTCTACAGGAACAAGGTGAATCAGGTTGCACCCTCTATAGTGTTTTAATTTAAGCTTGTGAAGTATACAAAAGATTCTATGGCAGTTATCAGTTTGTTTTTGCAAGTATGAAGTCCACTTTTCACTTATTTGGAAGCATTTATAGTCTGCTTTGTGAAAGTCCTATTATAGCAGACACAGATTTAGGAGGATATGATGTTGAAGGAATCCCTGATAGACTTTCTAGATGCTTAGAAAATAATTTCCCTGCTTTGGAAATCCTGCATAGTGGATTATGTGTAGCTGCTTGTTTCCCTCCTGCAGTAATTTGCCCCGAGCTAGTTCATGAGTGTGTCCGTAACTATGATCAAAGGACTGAATCAATTCTCAAGAAAGATGGTAGTGTTTTGATGGCTGTAAACAGATAAATTGTCTCTCTAGCTTTCCAAATTCCAGAGCAAACCTTTTCCGCTTTTTCTCCTCCATAATCCCTTGTTAAATTCAAAGAAAACACATATGCAAATCGCACTTCCATGGCCAAGCATTGGTTATTAAACCCATAGAGGGGAGGTTCTTGGTTACCCAAAAATTTTAACAGAAGTCATGTGCACCCGTATATTAGTGATGTTATGGTAATGTTGCAAAGAGCCAGAGGGTCTCCAGAGTCCTTTTTCTTCTCAGATTAGTTGTTTTGTTACATTCAAATTGTTTTAGAAGGAAAACGGATACTGGATTGGGCTGAATTGATTGCTAGTTCAATTAGGGAATAACTTAATAATTCAAAACTTACAGGATGTAGCTTCTTCATGTCTTCTTATCTGATGTACTGTTTGGCTTGTAGTAGAAAATGGGACGGGATGATTCATGAACCTTGGTCTAATGGCATGTGTGTTTATGAGTATTTCCCTATTCTTCACAAAGATAATGTAATTCAGAACTACAGGAGAGTACATGATACTTTCATGGGTAAACTCTATTTTGAGTTGACTGGGGATTTTTCCAATAGAATGAGCGTTGAAGGTCAGGAGTTTGTCACCAAATTTGGGAGTTTTTATACTCAGTTCCCTAGATTCACTTATGTTAGGGTTGGTGGTTTTGAAGATCCTCCTACAAAATTGCCTAGGTATGCTTTTGACTGCTTTATTTTTGCAGAGGTCTGTAGGCAGCTCGCCACTGTACTCAAACGTTTCCTCCCTGAAGAGGAATGGGAGAAAGTTTTCCCATTGCAGCTAGGTAAATTCTCTTGTTTTTCTATTGAAGACATCATAAGCATAGGGACTGATCTGATTCATTTTTCTTTCAAATAGTATACAGAGAGGACATGTTTTGATAACAAGAACTTTGCCAGTGGGAGTCTAGGACTTAGGTTCCATATGTTCCCAGTTCCTCACCTAGAAGATTTTTGGGAGGATTGTCCTGATGAGTCCCAGGTTAAGGAGAGAGATCACAGTCGGCTCTGCATATCTCAGATTCTATCCATGAGGTTGCAGTTTAATGTAGAAGGTGTGACAAATGATGGTTCAAACTTAGTTGAACCTAATTTCAAAAGACCCCTAGGAAATGAGGAATATGATATTGACTAGTAAATGGAAGAGGAAGATGATATTGAACACATGACACAACATGTACTTCAATTAACTGAGGAACGACTATAAGCAAGAAGAAAATAGTCTAGTCCCAAGTCAAGTGAAGTTAAATCTTCACCTTTATATTGCTCTTCCCCTGTTTCTAATCTTCATAAACCAATTGATAATGCAGGTGCATCGAGTAAGCAGCAGATTAAGGGTTCTAGGAAGAAATCTGTTGCAAAATCTTCTCATGTGGTCTCACCTCAGTGAATTACCAGATCAAAGTCCTGGTCACAAAAGAAAGGGAAGATGACTCAGGAAAATACAAAAATGATCAACTTGGAGGATGATAAATTTGGGGATTTAAACTATCAAATTGGTGAAGATGAGCAAATAGGGAAGGACCTCTTCGATCCATATGATGTGACTTTAGATATGATGGATACTCCTGCAAAGACAAGCGAGCAACAAGTGTCACACCCAGATGGCTCAGCACTTCAGTGAATAAGAAATGAAGCCTAGTTTCGGTATATATCCCAGTGCAAGACATAGTCAGCAAATACGTTCAAAAGACTCCCGAGGCCAAGAAAGTTAAGAGCACTGCACGGATGTTTGCTAATGCAAAAACTGGGAAGTCTACTACTGAAGTAGACACCTACAGACCAAAAGAGGAGAAGCAAGATGTTGCGACGGAAGACTTTGAAGTCACTAAAATTGAACTAGGAACCATGGATAGGGTGGGAAAGAACCACCCATTCAAAGAGATAGCTCAACAGATGTTAATGACATCTTGTCAAGACAACAAGGAAAAGAAAGAAATGAAACATACAATAGTGTCACTTTCCCAATTCATAAACACTTTCTATAACTTCGACGCCATGCCACTGATCCAATCCCCACAGGTATTTGATCCAAACTCTACAAAATGTAAAAATTTGCTAAATCAAGTTCAGAGGGGTCAAACGTTGGTCTCTTTAGTTGATGAGTGAATGTCCCAAGTACTTAGCAGTGGCCAACAATACATTAAAGCCTCGCATTGAGTCCTCCATGATACAGAAGCCATAATGAGAGAGTTACATACCCAACGACTAGTCTGGGATGGAGAGGAGGAAAAATGGGTGTCGGTGATGAGGAAATTATTGGAAATAGAGAGGTATGGCTCAATAAGTTTTGCACAGAAAAAGCTCTGAAATGCACCGAGGAATAATTTTTCTTTATACTTAGAAAGAACATCAACTGGTGTATCTCTCTCATAAGAAGCACTATTACAGAAACCAAGGAATACGAGGTCGAGGCTAAACAGATTCAGAAAGCCGCTCTGAACAAGTTGAAGGTCATCAACTTCACCTATACTTATCCATCAGTTTACGGTGAACAGGAATTGAAAGGAGCTTTGGAAGCCTTCGACTCAACGATAAAGATAATCGGAGAAAAGGCTAATCCTAAAGCCACAGACTTAACTCAGATGGAAAGAATTGAATCAATGTTATATCTGTGTGTGGATCAGTTGCCAAACGTGGTGGAAAAGGTGAAGAAGTTGAAGTGGAGTAAGGAAGCCTTAATGGCCAGGATAGTGAATTCTAAGATCCTACATCTGTCATTTGCAAAGGAGCTGGTCCAGGCGTATAAAGAATGGAAACCTACCTAGTCAGTTGCCAAAGAAGAAGGGAGCCCAGCGGGAAGCGAGGATCGTGCAGTGGATAAAGAACCAGATTTAGATAGTTAGTTTTTATTTGAATTGGCATGCAAACTCTTAAGGACATGTGTCCTTTTCTGCTGGTTTCATTTTATAACTAATTGCTCGAGAGGTCAATTTTTTTGGGAGACCTCTTGGTGCTTTGATACTATAAGTATTTCTGCTAAAAAACTTTAGAGGGGTTCAAAAAAAAAGAGACTAATCGTAACTAGATAGTTTGAATTTGGTTGTGATAGTTTGAATTTAAAAAGGTTAGAGGAACAGATGTGGAGAAAGCTGATATTTTTTTGAAAGAACAGACTTCGTGTGATTGCCTGTGTAGTGATTTTGGAAACACATTATAGTTAAGTTTATCAAATCTGTGTTGTTTGAAAACAAAGAGCAAGTGTCCTGTGTTGACATTTTGTTTACTCTGCAATGTATGTGTCTGTTAACACATAATTCTTAGACTTTATCTATATGATGTTGCCTTTTTGTCAATTAGTTGTCTGTTTTCATTGAATCTGTTAAAAGAGAAACTATGCTTTTTCGTTCCTTATCATTTTGCTATCTTTATTAAGGTATTTCTGCAATACTTCTCATCTATGAATGTTGAAGTAACCTTTCTAAACTTTCGGGTTAAAAGTTGAATTTCAGAATTAGATGTTATTCACAAAATATCTCTAGGGCATTGTACCTAGGATCAATTCAAAGGGAAGTGAGTTCAAATCATTTACCCAACTGTTGGTGTCATTTGTCTTTCAAAAGAGCTGTAAAATTTTCCTAAAAATGATTTACTGAGAGACAAATTTGTTCGCTAACAATACACACACACACACACACACACACACACACATATATATATATGTTGTAGTTATATGGTAAAATATTCTTATGATGTTACAATAAAAAAACTCTTTTATTTTTTATTTATATTTTGAGTTTTCTTTTTTTGGACTAGTACTTGTCTTTTCATAAATATCATTATGTTGTTTGTTTAACTTATTATTATTTGTACTTTTAAACCAATATGATATTAGTGGTTTCTTATATAAAATAAGGTTAAACCTTTTAAAATTATACATTGTGAGGAATACTAAATTTGTTTGTCCATTGATTAGCTGTAATTTTTGGACAAAATAAGTTGTATTGCTTGTAATTACATTAATAGAAATAAATATTAATAATTAAAAAATACATACATGTGTGTGTGTGTGTGTGTGTGTGTGTATTTTAAAGATATTGCAATTATATGGTAAAATATTCTTATAATGTTACAATAAAAAATTCTTTCATTTTTTATTTATATTTTGAGTTTGCTTTTTTTGGACTAGTACTTTTCTTTCTATAAATATCATTATGTTCGGGTTTGTTTAATTTGTTATTAATTATACTTTTAAACCAATATAATACTAGTAGTTTTTTATATAAAATAAGGTTAAACCTTTTAAAATTATACATTGTGAGAAATATTAAATTTGTTTGTCCATTGATTAGTTGTATATAAATGTGTGAATGCATCTCAACTCAAGGTAGAAGTGATAAGAGAATTATAATAAATTTGTTGTTGTCTAGGTATAAGGTGGTAAATATTATTCTATTTGGCTCAACTTGGATATGTCTATTATAAAATTACTAAATAAAGAAAAATAATAATTTAATTAGAAAGAATTATAATGTTAAGAATGTAATAATTAAAAAATACACACACACACATGTGTGTGTGTGTGTTAATTTTTATAGTTATAGTAATTGTTATTTCATTTTGTTTGAAAGTTGATCATGATTAAATCTTATCTCTAAAATTCTCTATCATCTACAACGATTCTCTAGTTAGTACCACTATCTTCTAAACACCTATTAATCTAATCAAGTCACTAATATCCTCTTTCATAAATAAATGAATTCATGAATATAAATAAGCAACAAAAAGACATACTTATTAATTCAATACTATTGATTAAATAATTAACTAAAATAGCACAATTAAATTTATTTCAAATATTATTAGAATAAAATAACTTTAATTTAAATTATTATTTAATAAATTACTTTATAAATACTTAAATATCAAGACATCCTCTTAGATGTCTATAAATAATATAGTTTTAAAAATATACTAGTAATATATAATCTTGTTTAAGCATTAATTTGTTCGAATAATATATTTAAAAAATATATTTTATTTATCTAATTTATTTTTATTTTTTCTATTGCATATAAAGTATAAACAAGGTTACATCTTCATCGGTATGGAGTTTCTAGATACGAAATTAACAGAATATCAAAACTCTCAGTACTATTGAGAACAACATTATAGAAATTTACAATGCATAATAACTATTAAGCCTATCCAAAAAAGACTTATTGTAGTTTAACAGGTAAGGAGACTGGGCCTCATCTTCTTCTTCAGCATCATTAGAGTCCAGAGAGACTGAATTATATCCAATGATCTCATGAGCTCTACCTCCGAGGTCTGCAGCATTCTTTGGCGGATCCTTGTTCTCCTTCCATTGTTTCGACTATTTCAGCTGTTGGATAAATTCAGCAAGGGTAACCTTGAATTCCTCCTTAGTCTTCATGGTGGTATACCCATGAGCAATCTCAGCCTTGTCTATGGTGGTCTTTTCTTCTCTCACAATTTGAAGAAACTTGCTCTCTTTCATCTTAATCACTGTGGTGACCTGCAACGCAATGTCAAGAAAGGTGAATCTTCTGTGAGACTCAGTACGATTTATGTCCTTTACTGCAAGCACATCATTATTCTGAGCCTTCTAAATGTTCCATAAAATAAAAGAAGATAAGATAGACCAGAAGGTGTTACAAAATTTGCTGCTACTAATGGAACCTAAGATAATATTTATGGAATTAAAGTAAATTTTATAGGAAAGACCAAACATATTCCAAATTTTAGAGGCAAATAGACACTCAAAAAAGACATGTGCCACAAACTCTTGTTGTTTATAGACCAGACAAGGATTGGGATCCCCCCAGGCTTTTTAAATGGAAGCTTATGAAGAAAGACTTTCCACAAAAATAGGTGATCTTTGGTTCCAAGGGCGTACTCCAAAGGAGTTTGAAGAATTTGTTCCAATCAGAGTCCTGTACCTCAAGACCCCATTTGAGGTTGATATGGGAAAAAATATCAGAGTTCATAGGTAGGATTTGGTATATATACCTGTATTTACCAAGGTGGAAGGGGGTGTTATCAGGCCATATTAGCTGAAGGTGCAGTAGTCGGTCGAGCAACAACCACTAAAAGGTCTAATGGTATCAAGAGCAGTAGAGAGTAGGGAATATTTTCTCCATTGGGATTTGGGGATGTTGAATTGTGATTCAATTTGTTCCCATGTAGATAGCTCTCCTTGTTGAATTATATCTTAGAAAGTAGAAACTCCTTCATTTGACCAATTTCTAGCTGAACATCCTTGTAGAAGAGCCAAGGGTTTATTGCCATGTTTTAGATTCCACCAAATGGATTTGAGACCATAGATTTTACCATTTTTTCAGTTGGGCCATTATTGCACAAGAGATGTTTCACATATTTCCACCCTTTCCAAAAACTTTTGAATACATTAGAGCCCTGCACAAAAACATTGGAATCTATTGTGAGAATATCAGTGAAGCATAGGTTCTTCCACCCTTTTGGTTTTCTCGGGTGAGCCATGTATAGGTTGTTCCTCACCAAAAATATCCAAGGTTATTCCCCATAAACTGCCTTGACAATCCATTTAACAACTAAAGAAATACCCTGTGTCCTGAGGTCTTTGAGGCCTGAACCCCCCAGGATTTATCTCTAGTACACCATTCCCATGAAAATGCATGCATCTTGAGGTATTTGAGGCCCAAACCCCCTAGGATTTATCTCTGGTACACCATTCCCATGAGACTACATGCGTCCTTCTATTACCTCTGCCATCAGACCAGAGAAAGTCTCTGATAAACTTTTGGATAGTATTGAATTGATGCTGGTTAAAAATCCATGCAGAGAAGTAGATTGGATAAGAGCACAAAATTTTCTGACAAACCTGAAAGCTCCTGGGGAATGAGAGGAGGTTGTTGTCCCATATGTTAAGCTTCCTACTAATCTTCTCCTGAATCTAGCCCCACATCTGATTGATATTGGGGTTGACAACAAAAGGAATCCCCAAGTATCTAACCATATGGTCAGGACCTCCCCACATAAATTTGTATTTTGTCTACCAAGATGAGGGAATGTGATCCCAACCTAGCATACCAGATTTGGGTATAGAAACTTTGCTGCCTGATGCAAGGCAAAATATGTTCAGCTTATTCATTAGCTTGCCCATGTTAGATTCATCAAGGTGCAGTAGAATGGAGGTGTCATCTAAAAATTAGATGTTGGAGACTTCCAGGTTATTGGGGAGGAGGATACCTTTAACTCTTAGAGATAGAGTATCATCTCTAAGAAGGTAGTGGAGGGAGTCTGCAGCAATGACAAACAGGGAGGGGGAAAGGGGACATCCCTGTCTGATGGATCTAGAAAGCCCAAAAAAATTTGATCTAACTCCATTTACTTCTACTGCATCCATGGCACCATATAGGAGAACATATACCATTTTGCAATAGTAGGGGGAATCCTAATGCATCCAGCATCATAAGGATAAAGTTCCACTCGATTCGGTCATAGACTTTCTCATAGTCAATGAGGAGCATGGAACTTTGTTGACTAGACACCTTGGCCCAATCCAATGCTTCCTAGCAAGTTAAGAGGTTCTCAAGGATGTATCTCCCCTTCACAAACCCATTTTGAGTATTTTTAACAACTTTGGGAAGCAGGTTTTCAATCCTAAGTCCCAATGTTTTAGCTAATATTTTGTAGACCACATTGAGGAGGGTTATGGGCCTCCAATTTTTAATTAGGATCCTGTCTCCATCTTTAGGTATAAGTTTGATGAGTCCTGCATTCAGAGAAGGGTTAAGAGTGTCTGCTTCAATGGCCTCATTGAATACATTGAGAAGATTCTAACCAATCTAATTAATATTAACCTTGTAGAGCTCAATAGGTAGACCATCTAGGCATGGAGATTTATCATTAGCCATTTTCTGGATGGACTTTGAATCTCTTCTACTATAAGCCCTATGTTTAATACTATTGCATCTTCCTCAGCTAACTTATTAAGGATGATATCTTTGATCTTGTTTCTAGCAGATTCCATGGGGAGGCCCAATCCTTCTAAAGTAAACAACTCTTTGTAGAACTTGGAGAAATTATTAATAATCTCTTCCTGAGAGGTGATGATTTTATCCTGATATCTAATATAGGCATTCTTATCTCTAGCCTCTTTCTTCTTTAAGGTATGAAATAAGAATTTGGAACCTTTATCTCACAAATTGATCTAGTTAATTCTGGCTCTCACTCTAGAACCTCTAGTTCTAGCTAACTACAATTTCCTGAGAGAGTCCCTACAGAGCATCACCTTGTTAAGAAAATCAGGGTCGGAGGTGTTGGTGCTCAAATCAACAGATTGGATTTCCTATGACCTTGCCAATCCAATGCTAGGAAACCCAAGTGATTTGGCCAACTAATAAGTCATAACCAAAGCAAGGTTGGAACTTCTGCAATTATGGCTCTGCAAAACCAAGGCTGGTAGGCCTATACCTTGACTTATAATTCAAGTTACAAGGATTTTTATAGCAGATAAGAAACACTTCAACCTTCTCTCTCAAGTATGGCAAGGAACTTGAAAGAAATCTAACTGGAAGAAATATATCATGAACTGTAAACTGAAATACCTTAAGTAATTAAAAGAATGTTTAGTAAATGTGTATGTAATTTGAAATGAAAAGATAGATAACATATCACAAAACTATAAACAATGAACTAAATAACTATAATCCAAATAATGATTAGATCAGTGCCTTATTCTACCATGGGCAATAGAGTCCAGATCATTCCAATCTTATGTCTAACCTCAAAGATAGTTTTACAATAAAACTTATCACTTCAAAGGTGTTATGGAATGTACATGCAACCTAAAACAAATTCAGAGATATTTCAAAGGGTAATATTTCTCAGATGACAGACCAATTGACTAAGGCCTCAATCAACATAATTTAACCATGCAAAATGAGAAAACCAATTGAAAATATAGACTATGAATCAAATCAGGAAGCATGCACATCAAACTATCACTTTGAAGAATTTCTATTGGTTTATCTGAGGGACTAATTGTAAAATGATAATGAAACTATTACACATGTGAAAGAAAAAGGAGTTATCTTTATTGATTTTGAAAAACTAGTACATCTAGGTCCATGTTATACTTGTTCATTAAAAACTATCCAAATATGTGAAATTGTATTATATTGTATTGTCTTTTTACATTTTAAATTATGTATATATATATATATGTGTTTGAGTACTAGGTTTCACACCTCTTTAGGGTGAAAAGACACAACCCTTATTACAAATTATTTTGAAAAAAAAAAATTTGACTAAAAAATAACTACCTAACTTTTGGATTTGGCTTTGGCCAAAAATCCAAAACACCTTGTGAAAAGCTAATATTTCTACTAGAGATAGGAAATTTGATTTCCCAAACTGGGTTGTTTTTAGATTTTTAAATATCGACCATCTGCAGCCTCTGTCGGCATCATCTTTGTAGCAGGTTGAAATTCCATCATTTTCTGAACGCTTCGATTTGTTAGTTCTATTTATTTGTGTCATAAAGTTTCCTTTGATTTTTTTAGTATGGAGAAACTTGCTTCTTGATAATGGATTAGGACTTATAAATTCTCAAAATTTAGGGTACCACCAGTGGCTCTTTCTGGGGACGTATGCTCCCTGTGAGCATAGCGAGATTCCAGCTATATCTGGAGAAGTAGACCAAGTATCCACACTTAATCTGATGCAAAGTGAAATTGGAAGGCCCTAGCCCCCCCCCCCCCAAAAAAAAAAGTGAACACTTCTACTTTCCTCTATCAAACACATAATTTTGATCATGTAATACTTTGGATCTCCCGAATACGATGCCACCATTATCATGGACAACATTCATTACTTTATTAGCACACTTTGACTTTTGTTTACCCTTAGAAAATTTAGCAGGTGCACTATAGTTTTTTCTAAATAGAAGATCCCCATGCATTTGATCAACCCTACAAGTAACTAGATTAAGCTCTTGTTCTTGGATGCCTTTATGTACACAATCTTCCCTATACTCAAGATGTTGTTTCTCTTCACAAAAAGGATTTGGAGATAACTCACATCCAGGAACTTCCTTCTTATCAAGAATTTGATCAGATAGGATACTTGGTTAATTTTTAGAACTAATCTTCAACACATTCTCTTCATTATGTCTGTTTGATTCCATCTTATCTTCATATGTTTGATACAACTTTTGCTCATAGGATGAAATAATACATGTCTCACTTTCTGAATACACTTCCCCATACATATTTTGAGTTCCATCATCTTCAAAATGATCAGTAGGCCCACTGCCTTTATCACGATGTTGATGGACTTGATTGCATAGAAAATATTCTTCAAATAATGGATTCAAGGATATAGAGAACTCGAGCATATCTCCATGAGATCTTTCATCTAAAAATTCTTCGTGTTGATATGTTGTATGTTGATCTATTTCATCTCCATTATTTGATTCATGAAATTTATCATCTTCTTCATCTAGTACCCTCTGAGTATGTACTGATCCATCAACTTGCTTATCATGGTGCATTGAAAAAAAAATTTGACCACTCTTCTCAACATGTTTTTGATATTCCATGTCTAGTAAATATGATATTTCTTCTGTACTAAGAAGATCTTCTTCCTCATCATCATGGTCATTGATACTTGTTTCCATACACATCTCATCATGTACAGATTCTTCTTCAACCTGATCCAAATTTTCTTCCTCTATGTCATCATTCTTTTCTTCCCTCAATACCTCACATATTTTCTCAAGAAAAACTAATAGTTGAGAATCATGGTAGATTCCTAACTCACAAAGTTTATCCATTAATTCCCTTGCTAGAGGCCTAATATCTGAAGGTATTTCTCAATAGATCTTTATCATTCTCATGAACAAATGTAGTGCAGGTTCACCTTTATATCTTTTCAAACTGAAGAATGTATCCAAAGGGGACATGTACAATCCTTCTTCTACACTGTAATTTGGATTTTCTTCCATGTTGTAACTTTTGTCTTCATACCGATCATAACACATGTTGTCTTCTTCACCACTAGCACCATGAAACGTATAAAGAAACCATTGCTCAAACTGTCTCCATGACGAGATACATTGTGTGGGTAGTGATTCATATACTTGTCTGGCATTATATTTTAACATCATGAAAAATAGCCTCATCACTTGATCCTCTATAGAAACCTCATAATCTTCTATGAATGTATAAAATGCATCCAAGTGTTGTAGTGTCAATTCATCCCATTCTCCATGGAACTTTGGTAGAAGTTGTGAAATTTTAGTGGATAACTTATTTGGGATGCATTGAAATCTCCTAAGATCCAATGTCCTGATACCATCTAGAATAAAAGGCTTTCTTTGAAATTATGGATGCATTTAAAAAAACAATCCACCATCTCCTTCTGAGTCTTCTCCCTTAGTAGAGTCATTGACTGAAATGCTTTGTTCAATACAGTCGCCACCTTCTTATCAGAAGGAAAATACTTACCATCTTCTGAGTTCTTTTCTCTCAGTAGAGTCTTAAATAGATCACCAGAGCTTCTAGACAAAATAAAAAAATGTTCTTTTGAACAACTCCCCAGTGGAGTCACCAATTTGTTGGTGCTCAAATCAACAAATTGATTTCCTATGGACTTGCCAATCCAATACTGGGAAACCCAAGTGATTTGGCCAACTAACAAGTCACAACCAAAGCAAGGTTGGAACTTCTGCAATTATGGCTCTGCAAAACCAAGGTTGGTAGGCATATACCTTGACTTATACTTCAAGTTACAAGGCTTTTTATAGTAGATAAGAAACACTTCAACCTTCTCTCTCAAGTATGGCAAGGAACTTGAAAGAAATCTAACTGAAAGCAATATATCATGAACTGTAAACTAAAATACTTTAATTAATTGAAAGAATGTTTAGTAAATGTGTATGTAATTTGAAATGAACATATAGATAACATACCACAAAACTATAAACAATGAATTGAATAACTATAATCCAAATAATGACTAGACTAGTGCCTTATTCTACCATGGACAATAGAGTCAAGATCATTCCAATCTTATGTTTAACCTCAAAGACAGTTTTACAAGAAAACTTATCACTTCAAAGGTGTTATGGAATGTACATGCAACCTAAAACAAATTTAGAGATATTTCAAAAGGGTAATATTTCTCAGATGACAGACCAATTGACTAAGGCCTCAATCAACAGAATTTAACCATGCAAAATGAGAAAACCAATTGAAAATATAGACTATGAATCAAATTAGGAAGCATGCACATCAAACTATCACTTTGAAGAATTTCTATTGGTTTATCTGAGGGACTAATTGTAAAATGATAATGAAACTATTACACATGTGAAAGAAAAAGGAGTTATCTTTATTGATTTTGAAAAAATAGTACATCCAGGTCCATGTTATACTTGTTGATTAAAAACTATCCAAATATGTAAAATTGTATTATATTGTATTGTCTTTTTACATTTTACATTATGTACATATATGTGTTTGAGTAGGTTTCACACCTCTTTAGGGTGAAAAGACAACCCTTATTACAAATTTTTTTTTATTTTTATTTTTTGATCAGTAAACGGCCGAGGCCTTGATTTTATTATATTAATTTTTAATAAATTTACATTTTTCCCTCCGTTCGTGCAGGCACTGGTAGGAAAGAACGGGGAAGAAAACCTCCAGTCTGGCCTGGGACACGAGTCCAAAAAATATTAGCAAGTACAGAATTCCTACAAGCGTAGGTTTACAAACTCCCTTTGATGGAGACCAGAAGGGCATTCCCTTTCTAATACAAGTTAATGGAGGCTTATTACAAATTATTTTGAAAAAATAATAAATTAACTAAAAAATAACTACCAAACTTTTGGATTTGGCTTTGGCCGAAAATCCAAAATACCTTGTGAAAAGATAATATTTCTGCTAGAGATAGGAAATTTGATTTCCCGAACTGGGTCATTTTTAGATTTTTAAATATCGACCATCTGCAGCCTCTGTCGGCATCATCTTTGTAGCAGGTTGAAATTTCATCATTTTTTGAAAGCTTCAATTAGTTAGTTCTATTTATTTGTGTCATAAAGCTTCCTTTGATTTTTTTAGTATGGAGAAACTTGCTTCTTGATAATGAATTAGGAGTTATAAATTTTCAAAATTTAGGGTACCACCAGGAGGGGGAGTCCTGAATCTATGATTTTTCTTCTTGCAAAGATTTCACTATCCTGCATTCTTTGCCTCTAGAGTCCTTGGCCTTCTTTTCCCCTACTTCTTTGAGCATACTTTGCCATGATTTTGAGGTTTGGGTCCATTTAGAAATGTCAGAGTCATGTTGATCAACTTTCTCATTAGACCAAGCTATGACTTTGATTGCTTCTTGCACATGCTCATCCTTAATGAGGGAAGTATTTAGTGCAAATCCTTGCTTCTTAATTTCCTCAGCTCTCTGATCACTGATAAGTTGTACAGAGGTGAATATAGGGTGATGATAAGAGAGTGTGAAAGGTAAGACCTTAACACAACTATCATCAAGAGGGGGTAACAACTAAAGAGATGCTTACTGAGGTAGAATCTATCTAATCTAGAGTAGATCCTTTTATCACCTTTCTGAAAGTTGGACCAAGTAAACCAAATTCCGTTTGAATCCCTTTTCTTATCTTCAATTGGATCAAATAGGTTAAGTTTTTTGATCATCATGTTCCAATAAAGGGGTTTGTTTCCTCTCCATTCAAATCTAAGGCCTCCCATTTTAGCTTTATTCCTCTCTATCATATTGAAGCCTCCTGCTAGAATCTAGGGAATGTTACATAAGTCTAACATCCACCTCCATAACTTAATTTTGTCATTGTGCTCATTGGGAGCATAAATTGAGAACACCCCAAATTATGTGTCATTTGTCTTGAATTTGACCCATATATCCCTATTATAGGGTGAAATGCCCCAATCTTGTACAACTTTCTTCCAATTGGGTTCCACTAGAATGGAGGTCCCACCCTTGCCTTTGAGATGTTTGGTTGAGAAAGCATTTGCATCTTTCCAGATGCATTTGAGGGCAATATCCAGTTCAAAGCCTATTTATTGCCTTCACCTATTGTAACATGAGTATATCCAAATTTTTGTATAAATTAAGAAGTCTTTTGAGCACATGTTTCCTGTCAAAGGCCTCCTCTAACATTCCATGATGCACAATTGATAATCATGGTCAACCCCTAAATGCTAGTATCCATGGGTTTCCTAAATCCTTTGAAGCATTTAGGAATATCAACTCTCTAGGCTTTAGAAGGTTTAGGGTCCCATTAATGAGAGGAGGCCTACCTCTTTTTATTTTAACCAATATTCTATCTCTAGTCTCTAACTGACCTTTCTTCTTCGGCATCTTGTCCTTTGTGTTTCCCTTGTAAGAATCATCAGTGAAGATAAATGTTTCATCAAAACTATTACTTGGGGATCCTCTTGGGCTCTACCAATCTCTCCTTCCTCCAACTCAAAATCCTTCAACTAATCTAGGTCCATCTCTTCTCCTTCTATAGGCAGGACATACCCCTCCTCTCTCTTCCTCAACCTAGGAACATAAATTCATTGATCAGGTGGAGGTGGAAGGGGAGGGGGGCAGGGATAACTACAACAAAGAATTCATTAAGCTTATTTTTGCTGAGGGATGCAGAGTCTTGCATCCAAGAAGGGGGAGAGATTATCATTTGTGGGGAGTGAAAAGGGGCTGAGGATGGCATCGGTAAAGATTCAATTCTAGGAGGAGATTCATTTTGAATGTCTTTTGGGTTAGGGGTAATTTTAGGGCCAGCGACACTACATCTTTTAAAGATAGGGAAATCCTGTTTTTATGACCCTCTTTCCTACATATAAAACAACCATTGAATTTTCCTAGAAAGGTAACAGGACAATAGATGGGAGAAGAACCAATATCAAATTGTAGAGTTTCAGGGAAGTCGATTCTGGGTTTGACAGAGATGAGGACACAAACGTCTATATTCAGAATGAGCACATTAGACTAGTCAATTCTTATAAATTTACCTATTGGTTCAAGGGTGAGGGGGAGGAGATTCAATAGATAGGGTGGGACATTGCTGATAATCAACCACCTAGGGCTAGACAGAGCCAAGACTTCATCTTGGGTAGCCTCGAGATAGCACGGAACTCACAAGGGCCAACTCTCCAAAACTACATGTCGATTATGGCTCTCTACGATTTAGGTTCATAGAAAAACATAATGAACAAACCTTTTTGAAGCATTCTACAATATGAAAAGTGAAACCCCAATTTTTGTCCCCAAGTTTTTTGAAACCAGTTACTGAGAAAGTTCCTAGAAGGGACCTTGGTTATGTCTAAAGCAGCAAAAAAATTAGCACACTCTTTCAATCTAGATTTCTCCTGTTCAATAGCAACATTCATAGGATGATTTGACTTAATAATAAGGTTGGGAGGAATATGAATCTTACCTCCATTTTCTTCACTGACAGGAGTGCTCTAGGTTTTGTTTGAGAGGAAAG
Source organism: Thuja plicata (assembly GCA_018584345.1). Taxonomy (NCBI): domain Eukaryota; kingdom Viridiplantae; phylum Streptophyta; class Pinopsida; order Cupressales; family Cupressaceae; genus Thuja; species Thuja plicata. The sequence goes on from MU225092.1 coordinate 275,189, forward strand.
CGACTCCTTCTGGCAGTTTGGGTTCATTTTGGACCGCTTGTTTGAAGGATCTTATCCTTGGTTGGGAGGATTGTTTCTCTCCATCTATTTTTATCCACACGCTACCATTTGGTTCTTCTGGTGTAGGCAGAGAACTCACGCAAGGATCAATGTTATGAACTCTGTTGGCGGAATGTGCGGTTTCATCTTTAGCAGCGAAATTAATAGCAGGAGATTTACTACCCTTTAATGCCCTAGGTGAAGTGGATGTCATTAATGGAAAATGTAGTGAGCCTCATGGGAAGGCAGGGTCATACAAAAACCCTAGGTTTTAGTTGAACAACAAACAAATTTGCAGAGCTATTTCAAATCTTCTCTCTATGCTCAATTCTCTGAACTATCCTTATCTAATTTATTTTTAATTTTTAATTTATTTTTATTTACTTAAGTATTATTTTATTTACTAAGAGCTATTTTATTTTACTTTTATCACTATTTAAAATAATTTTATTTTATTTTATTTGTAAATTTATTTTAAAAACTATGTATGAGTAGTTTATCTAAACACATTTGTTAATTTTTAATGATAATTAAATTAAAATAAATTTTTTTTATTTTAAATATTTTTGAATTAAAAAGAAACATAACAAGGGTGTTGACCCTTAAAATCACTGGGTAAATTAGTTAGGTAAAACAAAATATTACATCTAGATTAACTAGTTCAGACAAACTTAGACATTAACAGTTGATTAACATTAACAACAGAGAAATAGTTGTGAGATGACTGACAAATCGAAGGACACACGACCAAGATAAGGAAGAAGATAGTAAGAAGAAAAAACTAGGAAGCATCCCTCAAGCTGCATCTAGCTCCTTCCAATAGTCGACATGAGTCCCTTCTAAGGAAGTCCACCAGTTCCTTGTTATCGTCTTCGTCATTTTCTTGAGGGTTCTTTTAGAGAAAACATAATATTGTCGCGAGACTGTACATTGCATTGGTTCTAAATTTAGCTACCCTTCACCTCTTCCTCCAAATGGGTAATTTTTCCTAATAAGCAATCCACCTTCTTGAGCAGGGTCTAGACTTGTTTAGATAGCACCAAACAACCAAGGTAATTGTTGAAGGACAACAAAGTATCATTTAGATCATTTGTGTTCTCCTCTGTCCCCTTGAGGTTGTCAGAAACATAAGTGATTGCCCGAGCCCCTCACCTCATCTACCCATATGACCCTCTTTACCTTCAGTTTGACATTTCCAACAGCCCAGTCTTTTGTAAAACCCCTATTCGATCCCCTGTTGTATTACTCTTTTAGGTGGGCCCTTTTCCATCTCATTGTTTCTTCCCATTGTCAAAGTCACAGAGTAATTCTTGGTTGTGATTTGCTAGATCTTTATCCCTATTCCACTCTTTGGTATCCGTCAACACCTACCTCTTGCCCTTGACCACTATGTTGTATGTTTTTTTGCCACTATCACTTTCCATTTTGAGCATGTTCCTTCTAATCTCTCTAACAGACTCCCAATATTTATATTGAGCATTGTTGTAGCCGCATTTTTCTCCTTCCAAATCGTCAGCAATAAGGTTCTTAGTTTGAATTTGGGTGGCATGAGAGTGATCCAAAATTATTCCCAATCCTTATGATAGGTACTACATACCTGTCATGAAGGAGTTGATTGTACTAAAAATTATAACTTGAAAATTTTGAGCACCTCGTTATATGTTATATCTCATTTTAAAAAGGTAGTTACTGTCCCAAATAAATGAAGGGACATTATAGAGACATTCCTTCCATTGACTGATATCAATTAGAGTTAATTGTTTCCTTATCCCTTTTAAGAAGGGATAGTATGTCAAGAGGGGCGTTCCCTTCCTTCCAACATTTGATACCATTTAGGTCCAAACCAATAGTTGTCATTGCAACTGCAACTTTGTTCCCTTCCCTACAAGAATGCTTAACCACAAAGTTTTCTAGTTTGAGCAAGTGTTTCCTAAGATCACCTAAAGTTCCCTCAATAGACCATCACATTTTCACCTTTCCTTTGACAACATTCATGATCAATTTGGAATCACATTCAATTACTAGTTTTTTAATGCCAATTGAGAGGGCAAGTCTAATGCCCTAAAGCATTCCCATACCTTCAACCTAATTATTGGTAGACCTATCCAAATTACCTGTGTAGCTCAGAATCATCCTTCTAGTGTGGGATTTGATGATTTAACTAGAAAAAACCCTCATCCCCCCCACTAAACCATCAAAATTTAATTTATACCAACTTGGATCAAGTGGAAACCACTTTATTTTTCTTCTCTACAAATCCTTAGCATTGTTGTAAGTTAGATACTACTTAACAACCCCCAATTCTCAGAAATTTGGTTATCATAAGGAGTTAGGGGGTAGTTATCTATTTTTTCCATAGTGCCTTTATGTTCTCTATTATTATATTACTGAAGGATTAAAAGTGATGGGAATAGGGAAACATATAACTAAGAGGGGGGTGAATCAGTTGTCCCAAAATTTATGCAAATTCACAAAACTTTAACCTTGATCTCAGATCTGATAACTAAGCATAAAAGCATAGATCAACCACACAAAAAGAACATGCATAACACCAAGATTTTTTTATCGTGGAAACCCGATCAAGGGAAAAACCATGGTGGGGATGAACCCACACGATGATATACTCTGTTAGAAGTATTAAACACTATTAGGACTATTACAATGGGAATGCACATGCATTCAGAAACATTTCCTAGAGCTCACTGCTCAAAATAAAAAGGCTTACTACCCAGGGAAGGCTCACTTCCTTACAAAAAATTTGGATTACATCTACAGATCATGAACTATACAATAGTATCTTCATCATTCTTGGATCAGTTCCATTGAAGCATAAATACAACTTTTTCCACACTTATTCTCTACCTTCGCAAGATGTATACTTTTAAGTCACTCGCATATCTCTCTAATCCACACATCCACACATGATTATTACATTTATTTATACATATCATCAACCTTAGAAAAATTGACAAGGTTGGCTCAATACTCTCCACCTAATTAAAAAAATATAACCATGCACAATACAATAATAAATGTGGACCAAGAAATATCGTCCAAGACATAGCACAAACCCAAATCTTCATCCTTGAACAAGAAATACCTCCATGATTTATACCTTGAATATCCGCAACACACTACAATCATCAGGTTTCCCAAGAACACAAAGAACATCAACACACGACTAAAATCACCAATTGTGAGCACAACTACCAATTCAGATTAGTAAAACAAAAATTACACAATCCAGAAATATCTACAAGCATCATGAATTACCACAACAACATCTGAATCAACACACATTCTAGAATCATCAGCATCATTATACCATTATTGAGGAATACTAAAAAAAATGACTATCAAACCTTGAAAAATAACTTGTGGGCCTCCAAATCATGAACCAATTGAGTTGAAGACACACATCAATGTCCCAAACATGAATCACAGATCCACAAAGTGAAATATTACAATGCAGAGCAATGTAGGTCAAAATAATGTCACTTTGTCACCTCTAAACAACCAAAAAATTAGTCACAACAAAGATGCAAATAACTCACTCAAATCTTCATGTGAAACTTTAAAAGTTGAATAGAATCAACTATATACAACCTACAACACACTCTAAAATCCACTAACTTTGATCTTCAATATACTAAACAAATGAACTCACCTAACTTCACCGCAACACTATCACAAATAGAGAAATATGTTAACATTAATGACAACACACCTCAAACATCTCTAAAGCACATATTTGTACATTATCCCAACAATCTCTCCTATTATCATTTTTGGAAACACATGATGTGAAAAATAATCAATGTTAAAGAAATCAACAACTCCCCCTTAGACTTTGCACATTGTTAGGACTGATTTTCCATCCCTGAATTTCTAAGAGCAATTGGTGAAATAGACATTAATCTTGTTCAGGATATGCATGAAAGGGAATTTTACCATCCTTGTCATAGGATTTGATCTCATGATTTCCTTGTTTAGTTCATTCTTCCTTCCCCTTGTGGCAAATGACACTTCTCCTTGGTAGGATAGAGGCACCCCTTGAACTCGCAAGATTATTTTAAAGTAGATAAGGTATGTAACAGAACTGTGGGGTACCAATGATAAGAAGGTTATTATATATCCATGGGCTTCTGTAGGACAAATTTTGAAGAGCTAGATGTAGACACAGAAGCATGAAATATTAAAGGTAGTCACCCTAGGCTTCCATGAAGGTTACATCGAAGGAATGCAAAATGCAGTGGTATTGCGGGTGGTGTGTTAATAATCTAAAAGTGAAAAATCTGCTATTCCATAGAGATTATCCACATGCTTGGGGTGATGCATCAGAAAGGTGGGACTTTTGTTTTGAAAGGTATAAGTTGATGCCCTGTGTTCCCACAGGTATTGAAAGGGACAAGTGAGTATGTTAGCAGACTAACGAGGTTTATGAGTAAGCAGCTCCATGCAAGGTCAGAACTTGGTCAAGCCTATCCTAAGATAACATGTAAGTGCCACATGAGTAACCAAATGCCAAGTAAACAGGACCAAACAAGTTTAGTGAGACATTCATGAAGAAAATGAAGAGTTGAAAATCTAAAGGAATGAAGTGACATTGGCAGGATAAATTATAGGGGTTTCCAATTAGAATGAGGAATGATCAATGCATGTAGTAATGAAAGGACCTAGGATATTGGGCTCCAGTTGGATTTTTATCATGTTCCTAATAAGATCATGATATATATTGTAGGATTCATTCATGGATTTTACATTAGTGAAGAGAAGCAAGTCATCTCCATAAAACTAGCTCTAGAAGCCAGAGGAAAAGACCTTCAAAGTTGAGAATAAATACCCCTTGGATTTATATATATGGTCTCACAAATGATCTTGTGTAATCTAATATTTGTTATATTGCATGAATATTTCTACAAATTTTGTGTTATGGTTGTTATTGGTGCAGTTGTGGGAAGTCTATAAAGATTTAAAGCCATGAAGTGTTTGTGGCTAAAGAGTCCTCTGAACACTAGAAGGTAGCTAAAGAGATGTCTAAAGGACACATTTATCCTTGATGCCCCTTATTTTGATATGAAGGTTGGGTTAAGTTGGAGGAATGTTTTGTGAAACAAATGCAAGAGAACTCTTGGGCATGTAGCAGCCCATGAGATTCATCATAAGCCTTCTCCTCTTAGAGGATAAAGCATGAAAATTGCTTGTTGAGGGCCTCCACTTGGTTACTTGAGTATGCACATAATACATGTGTTTCTCTGTTACCACACTAACCCACCAGATGACATAATGGAAAGGCTCAAAGAATTCCTAGGGACACTATGTCATTTGGGCCTATTGGCTAGCAGCAAGCCAACCCAACAATCATACTAGAAGACAAAAGGGGTGGGCCATCATTTGAAGTGAGAGTGTTCCTCTACAAATAACTACTAGTGGATGAAGATGCTTTTGGGAAAAAATGTGTGGTTGGCTTATATCTTGTCACATCCCTTGAGTTATAAAAGGATTCCAAGGCCAAAAGAAAAAGAGAGAGAAAAGGGGAAAAGTGTTTGTAACAGTGACATGAATGAATGTGTAGCTTAGTTTTGCAAAAGAGGGTTTAAGATGGATTGCATTTATTTCTCCATGAATGTGGGTGTTTTCATTATGTATATATAATTTTATTGGTTTGTGATTGTCTCCATTTAATATATGCTTGGTATCTGAACTCAATAAATTAAGGGTTTATATTTAAATTTGACTTTGCATATAGATGTTCTTTATGTTGTTTTTTCATGTTCTCTCCTTTAAGGAAGGGATTAAAAGTGTTGTGCATAGAAAATAGTGATTTGCATATATAATATGGATTTCTAAGCAAGAATCCCTAATTAGCATGAGAGGGATTCATCGGTTTCAAGAACTAACATATAGTAATCCCAGTGATTCGTACCTTGAGTATTCATGAGAATTTAGTCTAGTTCATTGATCGACTCTGTCACCCCAAATTAGACACTAGTCCATACATGATAATATATATTGTTTCTTTTCTCTGCAACAACTAAAACTATGAATCAACTTTACTTTCATGTTTCTTTTAAGTTGTAGTGGTCCATAGGTTTCCATTTGTGAATGAATGACATTAAAATAGAGTTGAGATGACTCTGCAATAAAATCAATAGCATGCTCTATTGCATCTCATTGGGAGCCATATCTGCTAAATCATGCAATCCTTAAGTTTTACTCTAATCTTGTTTCCTACTTAAAGGATTGCACTATAGGTTTACCCACCTGGGTTTTGTAGAGCACGAAGTGTAGAAGAGTTGCTTGCAGTTTACATGTGACCCTTATCAATTGCCCAGTGATTTCAAATTCCTGTTGATGGGAGAAGACTAATCCGTAGGAAAATATGAACCATCACCTGGAACAACCAACAAACTGGAAAATCTTTTGGGGAGAAGAGTTGTGAAAAATGTTGTTTTCTATTATCTTAGAATCTCTGGTCAATTTGTTTGTCAAATTAATATCGAGTTGAATTATCCTGTTGTGAAATGTGATGATGTATTTTTTCATACCATCCATTTGCAAGGTATAGAAGCATATAGATATTGAATCATGAAGATTTATGGGACCCTGTATAACCCGTGTCGAGAATGTTGAATGACTCTACTAGAAAAATCAACTCAGATCTGAAAAAAATTTGAACGACCCTTTGTTGTTCAAAGAATTCCTCTAAACGAGGTGGTAACTCTATAAGAATGAATCAAGCGGGGCCAAAAATCTATCTATGCTCAAATTTTAAACTTTCAGGTACTCTTTTAGATTTAGGATAGCCCAAGTTGTTTTACTTTTGTTTTACACAGAAAATTTTTTATGGGCATGGTTGTTTTTACCCTACTTTCTAGGTATGTAGTGTTAATTAAAGGCAAGAAATTATAGTTGCCCTGTAATTTTGAACATACTTTTTAATTAACCCAGGAGGCTAAGGTGTGTACTCATGTAGATGTATCTTTTTGGGAAATGATTTTTAATTAATTTGAGGCCTTGCAATTCATTAAAAAACCTTGAAATGAGAAGGTATCAACCCTTGAATTTTAGGAATATCCCTGGCTATCCTAATGTTATACCACCAGATATTAGGGGTGAGTTACCAGATTTACCAGGTAGATGGAAGAGTCTGCCTCAAAGCATTTGCAAAAAATTAAAGATCTGCTAAGGATTATGAGATACAACATCAAGATGTAGCTTTAAAATTATTTTTTCAGTCACTACAGGATGAGGATAGAGAATGGTTTTATGATCTGTTGCCCGAGTCTATCATTTTGTGGTAAAAACTAATGTTGGTTTCTCATGAACAATTTAGTGAAAAGTTTAGTGAATCCTCTGCCATTAATGAATTCATGAATATCCAAATCAAGCAAGATGAGTCATTCCTCGAGTTTAATTTTAGATTTACTAGGACATTGAAAAGGATCCTTGAAACTTTTATACCTTAGGATGTTATGGCATCAGTTATGTATTTGTGGGCTTTTGGTAAGAAAATGAGCAATAGAATAAGAAGTGAAGATCCATCTAATCTACATGAATCTTTTAAGATTGCACATAATATAGAAATGGTCTCCAAATATGGGATGATCAGAAGCTTAAAAACCAAGAATAAGATACTGCATGAGGAAAAGAAATGCTCCTTGGTAGTTCAGAATAATCACCATTTGGTGGTTCAAAGTGATATTCCCAGGAATATTGCATCAAACATGTGTGCTCACCAGATATTGTATTATCCACATACAAATAATCAATAACTGAATAATAGTGTATCAGTGGTAACATTCCCAGTTATAGGATACCCTATTGTAAACCAATGTGAAAGGGGTGCACAAAAAAATCTTCCAATACAATAGGGGTATGGGGAGCATGAAGTGTTATTTAGTCCTATGATGAGTGTCCAGATAGGGATAAATGAGGAAGTAGATAGACTGGCTCATATTAAAAACCTAGAAGAAACTAGAGCATTGGAATGGAAATACGGTAAGGACATGAGAACACAAGAACATGGAATCTCTGATATAGAAAAGGTTAATATGTTATCTTAAAAAGAAACCAGCTTACCTTGCTAGACAATAATCATGACATCATCACTAGGATAGAAATGGAAGTATATGATCTGCATAATCCAATACAAATCATGATGGATTTTGAATCTATGTGTGGGGTAGAATATAACAGTTTTGAGTTCATACGATGTAACCTATATAATTCAATTAATGAATGACATGTTGCTATGATTGTCCCAAAAAGTCATAACAAAGAAAAAATGGAGTGGTTTGATGTAGCTGGGGGTTGTTTTTTCAATGAAAATCAGGAAGTTATGTATGTTCCCACTAGGTATGTTTGCGATTCAAATAGATATCCTGATATTGAAACTTCATATTTGGAAAAGCAATTATTCATAAGAGTGTTGGAAATAAATAATGGGTATGATGATTGTGATGCCCATGAAACATTGAAGGATTAGCATGATGATACTTTTCCTTTCAGAACAATGGGAGAATTTTCAGGAAAAGTAAGTATTTCTAGCAGTTGTCATGAACATGATGAGAGCATGAAAGAGGCTCCTAATAAAAATATAAATGATTGTGTAATGGATTCTAAGGCATCATTGGATATATTGATGCCTTATATTGAAGGTTTTACTAGGGACATGCCAAATGATGAAACAAGGGACATCTATTTGCAAGAGCCAAAAATAGAAGCTTTTGCATATAACATAAATATGGGTAACATGGCAAGTAGGATTGTGATGAATGATGAGACACATGTTGGAATCCCATGTGGTAGAGCCTTGGAATTAACTAATTTTACATATGATGAGATGCAATGTCAGCCTAAATACGAGGATTTCATTGTTCTTATAGGAGGTAATATTGAAGCCTGTAAGAGAAGGTATCCAAGATTGAAAACTCATTTATAGGAATTTCATAGAAATGGGAATGAAGGTGTTGATGCAATTAATTATAAATTCCTCCTATTTTATCAATTGGAAAAACAACAATGTTAACTAGAAAATGGTGTAAATAGGAAACAATGTTCTACTAAGAGTGATTTTCTGTGGTTTAGGATGACTGCAAGGCCACTCATGTATAATGAAGCTAATATTCATCATAATCAGTTGGACACATCACAAGAATTTGATTATGATGTATCCCACTGTATTGAATACCTTCAACATCAGTCTAGTCAGGACGTGGGAGCTCTAACTAATGTTCAAATCTATGGAGATACAAAGTATTGGTTCTACCCGTTTGGCATTCCTGGGCCACCTTCCTAAAGGGTAATTTCCATCCATGTTGATAAGTACATTTTGTACATAGTGTGTGATATTTTTTTTTTGTAGTCTTCTCCCTATAGTTTTCTCAATTCTTGTGCTAACGTGAGAACTTAGCCATCCCCAACTAAAGTAGTTATTAGGGCTGATTTTCCAACCCTAAATTTCTAATGAGAAAATGGTGAAATTGGCATTAATCCTATTCAGGATATAAATGAAAGGGAATTTTCCCATCCTCATCATAGGAGTTGATATCATGTTTTCCCTTTTTAGTTAATTCTTCCTTCCCCTTGTGGTGAATGACACTTCTCCTTGGTAGGATAGAGGCACCCCATGAACTCGCATGATCATTTAAAATTAGATAAGGTATGTGGTGGAATTGCGGGGTACCAGTGATAAGAAGGGTATTTTGTATCCCCAGGCTTCCACAAGACAAATTGTGAAGATCTAAATACATATATGGAAGCATGAAATATTAAAGGTAGTCACCCTAGGCTTCAACGAAGGTTATAACGATAGAATGCAAAATTTAGCGGAATCACAGGGTGGTGTGTCAACAGTATAAAAGGGAAAAAACTTCTATTCTATGGAGGTTATCTACATGCTTGGGGTGATGTAGAGAAAAGGTAGGACTTGTGTTTTGAAAAGGATTACCTGATGCCTCGCATTCCCACGGATAATGAAAAGGACCAGTGGATATGTTAGCGAGCTAATGGGGTGTATGAGTAAAAAAATCTACGTAAGGTCAGAGCTTGGTCAATCATATCTTGACATTACACATAAGTGCCACGTGAGTAAGAAAATTCCAATTAAACATTACCAAACAAGTTTGGTGAGACTTTCATGAAAAAAATGAAGAGCTAAAAATTCCAAGGAATAAAGTGACATTGGCAGGATAAATTGCAGGAGATTTTCAGTTGGCATGAGGAATGATCAATGCATGTAGTCATTTAAGGACCTAGGATTTTAGGCTCTAGTTAGATTGTGATCATTTTTTTGATAAGATCATAATCTCTTTTGCTGGATTTGTTTAAGGATGTTACATCAGTGAAGATAAACAAGTCACCGCTATAAGAATAGATCTAGAAGCTAGAGAAAAAGACCTCCAAAGTCAATAATAAATACCCCTTGAGGTTATACATATGGGCTCACAAATGAGCTCCTATGGTCTATTATTTGTTAGATTGCATGAAGATGTATGCAACGTTTGTGTTATGATTGTTACTGGTGCAGCTGCAAGAAGTCTATAAAGATTAAAAGCCATGAAGTGTTTGTGGTTAAAGAGTTGTTCGAACACTAAAAGGTTTCTAAAGAGATGTCTAAAGGACATATTTCTCCTTGATACCCCTTATTCTGATATGAAGGGTGGGTTAAGCAGGAGTACTTTGTTATGAAACAAACGCATGAGAACTCTTGGGTATTCAACAACTCATGAGACTTATCAAAAGCATTCTCCCCTCAAAGGAAAAAGCATGAAAATCATCTTTTGAGGGCCTCCACTTGGTCACATGAGTATGCACATCATACATGTGTTTCTCTATTACCACACTAACCCACTAGGTGTGATAATGGAAAGGATCAAAGACTTCTTAGGTACACTAGGTCATTTGAGCCTATTGGCTAGCACCAAGCCAACCCAACAACTATACTAGAAGACAAAAGGGGCAGACCATCATTTGAAGTGATAGAAATCCTCTAAAAATACCCTCAACAGCTGAAGATTCTTTTGGGAAAAATGTGTGGTCGGATGTAGCTTGTCACATCCCTTGAGTTATAAAATGGATTCCAAGGTCAAAAGAAAGAGAGGGAGAAAAGGGGAAAAAGGTTATGTAATAGTGACATGAATGAATGAGTATCTTAGTTTTGGGAAAGAGGGTTTAAGAGGGATTATATTTATTTCTCCATGAATGCAGGTATTTTCATTTTGTATATATAATGTGATTGGTTTGTGATTGTCTCCATTAAATGTATGCTTCTTATCTGAATTCAAAAAATCAAGGGTTTATATATGAATTTGGCTTCGCATTTAGATGTTCTTTGCATTTTTTGTTCATGTGATCTCCTTTAAAGAAAGTTTTAAAAGTGTTGTGCATAGACAATAGTTATTTGCATATATTATATGGATTTATAAGCAAGAATCCCTAATTAGTATGGGAGGGATTTTTCATTTTCAGGAACTGACATATAATAATCCCAATGACTCATACCTTGAGTGTTCGTGAGAATTTAGTTCATTTCATTGATTGACTCTATTACCCCAAATTAGGCATTGGACCATACATGATAATATATATTTTTGGCTTCTTTTCTCCACAACAACTAAAAATATGAATCAACATTGTTAAGTTTTTAGGATAGATGCAAATGTAATAACACTCTATGTTGTATGTATTTTCCAAATGCAACAATCTCTCTTTCATTTATATTGGGAATGAGGATAGGAGAGACATGTCCCTTCATGGGACATGTCTATTCATTATTATTTATAAGAAAGGACATACCTCTTCCCACTAATTATAATTTAATCAATCTTATAATGTTTCATCAATCAATTATTAATTAAGAATACTAATTTAATAATTTAATATTAAATTTCATATGATTAATAATAATATAACATATATATTATATTCTTATTAATCAACATATATTATATGTATTCTAATGATCATACGACTGAAGCTACAAACATTAACACACCCTCTTAGCTAGGGAGGATGATCAAACAAAACATGTATTGGTCTCCCATGTCAACACTTATGACCCTTACCATATCTACACAAAACATCAACATTCCCTCTTAGTTAGGGAAGATAAAATTCATCAAAATGTGATTAATAAAAGATCCATTACTTTTAAGAGAGAAGATATCACCTCATTGTGATATCAAGAGATATAGTTTGACCAAGAATATCAAGTCTCATGATATTCACCATAACTCAAAAAATATTTTAGATATCACCTCAATATGATATCAGAGATATGGTCTGACCAGGAATATCAAGTCTCATGATATTCACCATAACTCAAAAGTATTTATAAACATCATCTCATGATATTGGAAGTATTTGTCACATAATATCAAGTCGCATGATATTCTCCAAATACTCAGAGTAATGGCCTACCAACATCAAGTCACATGATTTCCACTAAGTAATCAAAAGTTTACAAAGATATCATCTCATGATATCGGGAGCATTAGCCTGTAGAATATCAAGTTGCATGATATTCACCAAGTGCTCAGAGTAATGGCCTACCACTATCAAGTCACATGATGTCCACCAAGTACTCAGAGTAATGACCTACTAACATCAAGTCACATGATGTCCACCAAGTATTCAAAATATGTCCATAGGTAATGTGCACTTACCATAGGAACATTCATATCGTCTATCATGATCTATTTCAGCCATCATAAGATGTCTATCATGATAGAATATCAAGTTATTGTAAGATCATCACCTTTCAATAACTTTAACAAATACAAGTGATAATCATTTGGAAGTCATCACTTCATCATGATTTATATAGGGGGAAGGCCCATTAAAAATATGGAGTCATACAAATGACATCCATCATGCCTCAGTGTAGAGGATGAAAACAAGGGATTTAACCTTGAACTTCTCTCATAGAGAAGAACTCATTGAGCAGATATCAATTTGTTGATCATCCAAGATTTCTTAAGATGAATTGTCAGAATCCCTCTGAGTCTGATATTAATATTTTAGCTCCTCGTCCAAAGTTACCTCTGAAGAGTCAGACTCCCTCTGAATCTAATCTTCTTTTTCCTGCAAGAGCATCTCCAGAAAAATATAAAGACAAATAGCTCTTATAGTAAATATATAAATACAAATGAGAGAGAGAGAATAATGAGTAGATAAATACAATATTCAAAGATAATAAAAACTTATCTGCACATCAACATCCTTGACACAAGTTGCTTCAATGAAGGTCCATATACATCAAATCATAAAACACCTTCTCATATTATTTGAGAGACATCTCCCCTTTGAATTATCTCCCAACACTAAGCATGGAAATGTAACATTGGTTATTATTCCCCCCCCACAATGTACAATTCCCACTCTTATATCTTTGAACAATTCTCATGTCTTCTTATGAAATGACATGATTTATCCAAGAGAGGTGAAACTATATAATTGATTCTTTCTTTATAGAAAGAGACACCCTTCCTTTAATGAATGCTTCTTTGTTATTTCTTGACCACAATCATAACAAATTAATATATCTATTTAATGAAAGTCACTTTCAAGAATTTCACATAGACCCGTACATATTCTGTCATAACTTTTGAATCCAAGTCTTTCTATCTAATCGCTTCGGTGAGATCCTCCAAACGTAGGTTTTCCCCAACATATCCAAAATTAGCAAAATCCAACGGTGGCATTATTAGATATGGTCCTTTTACCGAGACTATATTTTCTAAGACAGTTACACATTCACCATCAACAAACTACTCTTTTACATTTGTAACCTTGCTCTGATACCATGTTAAGTTTTTAGGATAGATGCAAATGTAATAACACTCTATGTTGGATATATTTTCCAAATGCAACAATCTCTCTTTCATTTATATTGGGAATAAGGATAGGAGAGACATGTCCCTTCATGGGACATGTCTATTCATTATTATTTATAAGAAAGGACATACCTCTTCCCACTAATTATAATTTAATCAATCTTATATTGTTTCATCAATCATTTATTAGTTAAGAATAATAATTTAATAATTTAATATTAAATATTGAATTTCGTATGATTAATAATAATATAACATATATATTATATTCTTATTAATCAACATATATTATATGTATTCTAATGATCATACGACTGAAGCTACAAAAATTAACAAACATTACTTTCATGTTTCTTTTAAGCTATAGTGGTCCATGGTTTCCATTTGTGAATGAATGAAATTAAAAAATAGTTGAGCCGGCTTTGTGATAAAATCAATAGCGTACTCTACTGCATCTCATTGGGATCCATATATTCTAACCATGCAATCCTCCAATTTTACTCTAATCTTATTTCCTTCTGAAAGGATTGCACTATAGGTTTACCCAACTAGGTTTTTCAAAGCCCAAAGTGTAGATGAGTTGCTTGCATTTTGCAGGTGCCCCTTGTCAATTGGCCAGTGATTTCAGATTCTTGTTGATGGGAGAAGGCTAATCCTTAGGAAAATTTGAACCATCACTTGGAATAACCAACACACACAAATGTTTATGACTCTCCCTCTCTCTCTCTCTCTTCCAATACTTCACTAGTTTTCCACATGGATCTCTCTCCCCTTTGACATCAATGCCAAAGAATATATTTTCAAAATATTGTATCTCTCTCCAAATATGAACATATGAATCACAAAACACAAGAATGACTACTTCCCCTCAATAGTAACCATAAATCATCGATTTAGATCACAAGATATGTCTGTAAATATACTTGAATGATGTAAACCAATGCACCTTAGTTTTAAAAAGGAGGGGCAATCACTCCTAGCTTCCCTTTGAGATGCTCAAAATTGTCCTTAGGAAAAGGCTTCATGAAAATATCTGCAATATGTTCCTTGGTAGGCACATACTCCAATCTGATTTCTTTCTCATTAACCTTCTCGCTCAAAAATTGAAACTTAATTGATATATGTTTAGTCTTTGAATGCAACACTATATTCTTGAAAATGTTAATTGCACTTGAATCGTCTTAGTGGATAGAAATAGGTTATGTGAATAAAAAATTCACCAGTTTGCAATGCTAGAGTCTGGCTTGTGTTTTCTTTTCTCTTTGTAGAAATCCTTGTTGAAAGATGTGCACGCTTGCCACCTATCAGCACGACGTGCATTTTGAATCAGGTTTCCTTCCTTCATTGTTGCGTGTAATTTTTGTCTGCCACATGTCAGCCCTAAATGTATTGCAATTCCTTTTGTTTGTGGGTCTAAATGTTATCAAAATAAATACGCAAATGCTACGTGTGACTCTCTCGTGGGTTTCTAAAGAGATCTGTCTTTCACTTCAAAGCAAGCCTCATGCTCATTCGTCGCATTTCCCACTAGTAGCCCTTGCATTGTGTTCCATGTGGCTCTCTCACGAGACTTTGGGAATTTCATTTCTCCTACTATAGGAAGCTATCACTTGAAGGTTGTGTGTCTTTCCTTAGCTGAGCTAAAATTATACACGCACTCCATGCCCACATGCTTGTTTCTCACATGTTTCAATATTTTTTCAAGTTTCCATTCAGCGTGATTTTCAAAAAGATGTTACACTATTTTTTGGGAAGTAGTGGTTGAAGAGAATGATCAGTGAATCATTTATGGTAATAGATCAACGTGGGATAGCTATTAGTTTCCTGTGTTGTTGATCAAGATCATTCTCTCCTTATTGCGTGGAGTATAACACCTGGCATTTTCTTCTAACCGTTTTCTATTTTGGAGAAGAGAATCGTTCCTTAGCCTTAAAAGGGGCAGGTTGTTGTAAAGAAAGAGATCTTTTAGCTTCAGGGAAGTAATTTAGACCAAATTTTGGAAAAATAGAACAAGACTCTTGCAAAGATTTATTTTGTAAGCCTCAAACTGTAATAGGTAGTTTTAATTCTTAATGCAAATTAATCATGTTTTATTTCCTTTATTTTGGAGTTTCAGTGGTCATGAAGGTTTTTATGCTAGTTAAAAGTAATAATAGACTTTAGTGCATGTGCATTAAATATTTTCTAAATAGATTATGCCTTAGGATTCTATGTTTAGTGAGTGTAATGTATGGTTCACTATATGTTATTTGCTTGTAGTGTTATTAAATTTCTATAACTATTCCTAGGATCTATGAGTCATAAAGTTGCCTTGATTTTTTATCCACTGAAATAGTCTGTGCATGTCAGGTTTAAAGTGTTCCAAAATATTTGTGCATCACTTCAAATCTCTTTAGCTTCCTTCTTCCCTTTTTCCTAAAATACATGAAATGAAGAGCCAACTTCTAAAATCTTGGAGGTGGTTCCATAGGGCACACTATGTCCCACCCCTATGAAGCTTCTAGACTTCCCTATCTCAAGTGGGAGCCTGATTAGGGATTAATAGTTTTTTGGCATGCTTGGTGGGACCGAAACAATCTTTGCTACTTAGGTCATTGGTATCCAGTTAGTCGCTATTCAACAATAATTCAAGTGTTATTCTCAGTGCTATCAACTTTTAGAAGTATTTTTAATTAAATACCATGATGACCCTACCAAGGAAAATCCATTGGTTTGAACAGCCCTAGTGATGGTATGTACAAAATTGTTTCTAATTTTGTTTGATCCCCAAATTTTATAAATTTGTAGTTTCTATGAAGAGTTGACAAATGGACCCATTTCACACATATGCCTTTTATCATCCCCCCATATTATGAAAATAAGTCTCCTTAGATTCCTCACTACCAATACCTGCATCAACCATAGCTCATTTATGACTAGAATGCTTCTATGGAAACAAAAAAAATCATGTCTAGTACGCTCATCCTTACCCTCCATTTGATCCACCTAGCCAAACATCTCCAAGTGGCATCAGTGAGCTAAAAGTTATGTTGGACTTTTTTTTAATATTAACATAGAGTATCAACTATATTATAAGGAGTAATAGAAAGAGAAATAACCATCTAAATAGTCACAATCAACACAACATAATAGTGTTGCTCCCAGTCTCCAAAAAAAAATATACACCCAACATCTACAAGTATACTGTTGCCTTATACAAAAAGATACAACCTATATGCTATCATATACATCCTGGATATTATATGTTATCAGAAATATATGTTTACTCCCATCCATCATTATTGCTTCTGTATTCACTGCTGGTGCATCCATCAATGTTGTTTGCCTATTCATAGTTGTTCCGATTATCATTACTATTGGTATTGTTCCATCCAGAGTTAAGTGCTTCATTCTAGTTACCAACTCTATCTCCACCATCAACTTCTCTATTTTGATTGCTTAGAATACTATACTCTAGTGCTATGTTAGTTCTGTTGTCAAAGGTGCTTTCCTCTTGATTCTCCTCCATATATGAAGAAGACTGAATATCTTTCTTGTATGCTAACATTGCTCCTTTTACTAGATATAGGAATATTTCTCTTGGGAATTCGATGGTGGCAGTGACCTATTAGACAATGTAAAAATGTGTGAGTTTAATGTAAAACTTAGTAAGATCCCTTTTCCTGTCTTGGAAAATTTCTTTTTTTTTCTCTTCTTCCAAATGGTCCACAAAATTTCAGCAGTCAAAGCAAACCAAATTTTGTTCATATTGCAATCATAGACTTCAAAAAAACCAATAACTAATTCATTTCAAGAAAAACTGTTAAGACCATTCCAAGAAATGGGGTATCCAAAAAAACTAGACCATATCTTTTTAGCAAATACACACTCAAAGAAAAGATGCTCAAAAGTTTCAGGACATTTAAAGATAGAGTATGAAACACCTTGATAACCACATTGGGAGAGAAGAGAACCAACAACAATATTTTAAAGGAGAAGCATCCAACGAAATCAAATAACTTTAGGTTCAAAATGTGAGTGCCAAAAAAATTCAAAATAAAGTGCCATCTAGAGCCCGACTAACTAATGTTCCAATTTTGATTACTTTTATTAATGATCCCTACATCCTCTTTTAGCATCCTGCATAACTTCTTACTGGAGAAGTCTTTCATTAACTTACCATTGGTCCATTTAACCTTATCAAGCATCTATTTGGAATTCATAATTTTACCTGGAAAAAAGCATCCCGCAACTTTAGATATGACAGTATAATTTTTTTTTGGAATTAGGTATGTTATATTTATCAATGGGTTCTACCCAAGACTCTAATCTCTTGTCAATCAATACTTCATGTATATGATAAATACCTTTTTGTTTCCATTTTTAGCAGAACAACACTGATTTAGAGTAAGAGGCTTCCCATTCAGGTAGATGCCCCACCAAATAGATCTGTCCACTATTGTACATGAAGGGTTTTTAACAACAACATTCTTGGAGCAGATTAGGGGTCTACCCTGGCACCATGCCTTCCAAATTGACTAAAATACACTGGATCCAAAAAATTTAATATCAAAATCACCAAACACCAAGTCATGAAGTGGGACACCCTTCCAATTCTTCCCTTTTTTATGGTTGATTTCTCAATATTACATTCCTATTAAGAACTTTCCATTGTTTATTCCCTTTCAATGCTTTGAGAATCCATTTAGAGAATGCATCTATTCATGGCTTAAATGTTTTCATTTTTAGTATCTGAAGAGAATAACTATTTGCAAACATCCACAAAGGCTTTCAATGTATCCTCATTATTATTAGTGTATCCTTCTTTGACTTGAATACCTGTGATTTCCTCTCTAATGTGTTTAGCTTTGATTAGATTGAAGAAATATTTAGTCCCTTTGTCTCCATCCTTAATCCATCTAGCCTTGGCTCTGACTCTTTGACCTTGAATTTTGTGGTTTTGGATTTTCCTCAACTTAGTTTAAGTATTAATAAGGGAATGCTCCAATTCTTGATTATTGCCTTTGTTCTGTAACTCGACTTCAATTATATTGAGTTTTTTTTGGAAAAGATTCTCTTCTTGATTTCTATCAATGGTTAATTTGGTCCCTTTCATTTGGAACATACTTCTCCAGTTCTTAACCATTTGATCCCATTTATCAATAGTAGAAAGGTTCAAGTTACAAAATTTAGCAAGGGTAGTGACAGTCTGACTTGCCCAAATAGTATCCTCATCCTCTAAAAGGGAACTGTTGAGCTTGAATGTGGTTTTTCTCTTCTGCATCTGATTATGAGGATCAAAATCTTTGAAAATGATGTAAGCATGAATGGGAGAGTGGTTAGAGAGACTGGCTGGAGTCACCTTAATAGGGTTTTGCCCAGGATTGTGTGAGAAACCAAAAATATCAACTTCAACATATATTCTGTCCAGCTTGCAATATATTCTATTTTTAATAGCTCGGTTATTGCACCATGTGTACCATATACTGTTAAACTCATCTTTCATATTATCCAGGGGATATCTAATGTTGAATCTTCTTTTAAATTTAGCCCAAAAAAATAGTTCATTACCCTTCCACTCATGTTTATTCCCTCCATGCTTATATTGTTTATTTTCAACCATATTAAAATCCCTAGGAAATATCCATTTAGGATTTGGGAGATTACTTGTTAGCAAATCCCACAAGTTATCCCTCTCGCTATAATCATTAGAGGCATATATATTGCAAACTCCCATCACCTGATTATTAATTTTGAACAAGCTCCAAAGGGCCCTATGGCAAGGGGAGGTACCTTTATTTGTCATCTTTGTTAGAAACACTGAGGGGGGTGGGGGTGAATTAGTGTTTGTCACAATAATTACTTTTCAGCAACTTAAACATAAATCAAACATACATAGAATGAAGCTTAACATAAAAACTCATAACACATGATATGATTACGGGGAAACCTTGATCAGAGGAAAACCCCGGTGGGAATTAGTACCCACAAATATTGTACTAAGTATAATGAACTTGTGAGAGTTCCTTTGCCCTGTTAGAAGTAGTCTTTACAATATGAGTACAATGACCTGGTTAAAGGTTGGACCCTATTAGGAGTCTTTTACAAAACCCTGTTAAAGGTATATGGCTCACTGCCCAATAAGATGAAGGCTATAACCTTTTGAAAGATGATATGCACTATTTCAAAATGAGCTACTATGATGACACTGTTGTCTGATCAGTTCCGTGCATGCGCGAATGCTCTTACTCTCTCAAAGATCTATATCATATACTGACTTCATAGTACTATCACTCTGTATCTTCCTCTTGCATAATAATCGATGCTTCTATCATATCTTTACATTACATACTTATATATTCAAATCTGAATAGGCGCGATCCAAAACAAAACACTAGTCGGCCCTAAAAAAAAATATACAACGCTTCCAAAAAAGTTGGCTCAAGTTTGTTTACTATAATGTTAATTACATCATTACAATCATATAACCAAAGGTGCTTAGCCATTACATTATAAAATAACACACGCTGATCAAATCACTTAGTTGGCTTCCATACTCTATCTCCTGGACTGCTAGTCTATTGATCGACTTGTAACTTTTCCATACTATAGTTCCGTACTATGTGTGTCTAGATGTAGCATGTACACATGTCATAAAACTTATATCTGAACACGCATATGCTGAATCAATCTCTTGCATGTGCGCTGATGTGATGATCGTTGAGTATCTCTGTTCTGCCCTGTTTTCCTTACTTAGTCATTTTGTCTTTCAAGACAGAGACTAAACATTACTTTGTTGCCATGATGAAAACACAAAATGAGTCATGCATCCTCAGGTAGTTGACTTGCCAACAAGCTCCCCCTTTGTCATTTATGGCAACAAAGGAATGTGGCCAAGTTACTCAAAATGACTTAATACAAAAAGTGACTGTATAACATCATATATACATATACTTCTCCATATATACACATTCTATATTACTCCCCCTTTGACATTAATGACAAAGGTGTACAAAAACTTGTAATTCTACTGCATAGTTACTCCATATACACTTCAGGGTATGAAATTTTAAGAGATTGGATCTCTTTCTTCCAAAATACTTTCATAGCATCAACTGTTTGTAGATGCGCGCACAATGCATATGTCAGCTTCTCCTTTTTTATTAGATCCATGTAGGGACCTTGATCATATGTCACAATAGTGGCATCAATCTATTTGATGTTCTCATTGAGGACTACTAAGGATGGCGCAAGTGCATTTCTTAACTGGGTTTGCCTTACCCTTATCTTGCTAATTTCTAACTTTGCTTTCTCAATTTTATCTAACTTCCCTTGGTAGACATTGTTGCATATGTTCATGTCTTGCGTGGAAATTTCAATTGACTTTCTTATGTTGTCTATCATTAAATCTGCCTCTTCTACCTTTTTGGTGTGCTCAAAGGTGAGCTTCACTCTGTCCATACAGTTTGCTATGACTCTCTTTCCTTTATCTGCCAATTCCTTCAATATAGATTGCCCAATCTTTAAGGAGTTCAAGTCT
>MU225092.1:299692-316333 GCA_018584345.1 Thuja plicata
ATTAAAAACACTAATTTTCATCTATTAATTAATGGTTTTTTAATCATTAATTAATCATCTATTTTCTTCTAAATTCATTCCCCAAATCATTTAATCAAATTCCCAAAATTAATTAAAATAATTAATTAGCTTTAATTGATTAATTATCATCAAATTAATTAATTAAACTCAATTTCCTATAGTTTGAATTCAAATATTTAAACTTACTAATTAAATTCTTGCAATTGAATTAATTTCAATTAAATTAATTTAATTTCATCAAATAAAGCAATTCTTAATAAAAAGAAATTCAATTATCTCACATGTTGAAAATAATTATTAAATAAATGAATTAAATATTCATTTATCTTCAATGAGATAACTCCAATTAGATCACATGGGTTACTCCACCCATCTCTCCAGTCCACACAGGTAACTTCACCCACCTCTTCAGTTCAAAAAGGCAACTCATAATTAGCTCTTTAGTTAACCAAACTCTATCTCCTCTTTACCAAATAAAGAGGTGGAGTTTATTGAGGAACTCTCCTGTTCCTTTTGATCTCAACCGTTCATCTCCCCATCTCTAGGATTGATCTCAACCGTTCATATAATCACCAAATCCTATATAATAAACCCTTTACAACCATTTGAAGGGTCCAGGATTTCAAGCTCTCGTGCCCCATTACTTCGTCAGTTTGGTTCTAGCATTCAAGCCATCTTGCGACCACACACACACATTTCAATTATCAAATTCTCGATGCTTCTCAAGTCATAGATGTTGCCCCGCCAATACTGAGCATCAAGAACAACGTTTCAGAAGGAGTAGAGAGAAACAATAGAAGCTTCAAGCATCGTGGGGTTTGCATTTATTTGTCTTCCTCTCTCTTGCTTGTACATTTTATTGATCATGTTTTTATATTCATTTAGTAGTCATTATATACTTGATTTGCATTCATTTTTGAAACCCTTGCTACTAACCCTCGCCTTTGGAAAGCTATGGGAATCGGAGAGAGAGGCGTACATTTTGGTGAACTCGACGTGAATAAAAAACTTAAATATCTCTTGCAGATAAAGAAACAGATTGATCAACCACGACCGTACGATCATAAATTTAAAAATCGCACTTTTCTTTGACATTTGTACTATTTCACAATTGCTGGTATTTTACCGCAATCATCTATACTATGCCGCAATCGACTGGTTTAATACAGCAATTGATTGCAAGCTTTCACAGTTATTTTGTCTATTTCTTGTCTTCTATCTTCTAGTATTTTGTCGTAGTTGCCAGTTATTTACCGCAATCGATAGCATATTGCCGCACTTGTCAGTTATTTACCGCAATCGACAGAGTATTACCGCATTTGCAGGAAGATTCCCGCAATCATAGGAAATAGTGCAGACATCAGATCCAAAACTTCTGCCTATCTACTTTTAAATTGACATTCTTTTTGGTTTCTGTGCAGGATTGGATCAGGGTCACCAAGGACAGAGAAGGGTAAGTTTTGGTAAGCATCCTTTCATTATTTCAAAGTTTCACATATTCTCATTTTGTGAATAAACCTTTTTTGTACTAACTTGTTTAAACAACACAAACTAAAAGGAATTCATTTGTCGATTTGGGTTTAAAAAGAATAGTGCTTGGAAAACATATCACACCTCATATTTCAGATTTGGGCTTAAAATTGACGTGGGGATTAAAATTGAACAAAGGAAAACAATCTTTCAATTGGGTGCATTAAAACTGAACAAGCAATCAACACCTACATTTTGAGCTTAAAATTGAACATTGGTGCTTGTATGGTGGTGTAGCTTAGTTCACATTTCAAACTTTCGAGCTTAATCAATTTACCTTATGTCTTGAGTTTTGGGTGCACTTGCACAAACTGTTAGATTACAAACTTTTATACTTTTTAGAAAGGCCTATCCAGGGAATGCGCTTCTTCCTCGGAGAATGACCTTAAACTGATAATCCTTCCGATTGGTATATAAACAAGGCGCGAACTAAATTTCCATCTTATCTAGCCAAGCTCAGGTGAGGCGTGTTGATGATAGTCTTGATCGGGTGAATATCCCTAAGGAGCCAGCGTGATCAACTAGGCTCTTAAGTGAGTCACGCACGTACAAACCGATTGGAGAGACACCACAGATCCTTACTACAACCTTGTTAAATAGAGGCCAACCCATTTTTACCTCCGAACAGATATCTTATTATAGTGCAAGGGGTTGCAGAATTTCCCCCCAAGATTCCCAACATATGTGTCCCACGGTATTTGTGTAGTGAAAGAGATCTTCACTCCATAGCAACAATACCTGGAAATGGAAAAAACACGGGCACCTACATCATGGACCTTCATGTCCTAGTAGCATGACAATTGTTGTGTGAGCTAATGAAAATTCAAGCATTGGGCCTATACCATTGTATTCTGAAGCCATTGACCTAGATTAATTTGACTGTTCATTGTTGAGACCTCGTGATAACCTTGCAACTTGAAAAATTTGTAGAACATACACAATTTCAGTCTTCATTTCTCAAAACACAGTGTCTATTGTGCTTGTTCCTTTGATCAGTTTCTAAAAATGCAAAACAAAACATTCAAAATGTCAAAACGAGTCAAACATGTTAAAGTCTAGGGTTGTCAACGTCAACTATCTTGCAAATCAGAAGCCTTGTGTGATAAACTACCACAATTGACCAATCATTTTACCGCAATCGGTGAAATTGTACCACATTTGACCATATATATACTATATTCCTGTTCTGACCTAAAACCTTGAAAGAATTCTTCATTTGGTGTCCAAAACTAGTGTCTATCCCAGGAAAATGTGAAGAACATTGTGTGAATCTCTAAACATTTAAGATCACCCTTTCTCTGTAAAGCACGATTATTGTCTAAAACACTGTTAGTTTGAAAGTTTAGACTCAAAATATCTTGATCTCATCATATCAAACATCATCATCTTTATCAAATTGGCTTTGTCCAAGACAAAGGTCGGAAATCTTATCTTTTATCATCACCACTTTGAGATCCAGTTATATCAAAATCTGTCCTTAGAATTACCTTTGTCCAAAACATAACTCAGACTTTTCTTAGACAGGATCCTCTTCTTTGTTTGCTTTATATCACTTGTTTTAGTTACAAAACCTGGACCACACTATGTCTCAAACACCTCATAGAGGACCTTACACAAGTTCTAAGGCTAGAGCTCAACCTGATGAGTCATATATCAACTGTTTCCCTGCTTGGGAAACAAAGCAAGAGAATGATCCCTTCATGAACACCAGTTCTGCTCTATTCATTGAACAACCCCATGGGGCAGCCTTTTTACAAGATATCATAGAAGAAGAACTTGAAGATGTGGAACAAGATGCCTACTCCACCAAAGTAGTTGACACTATTGTAGAGAGGAACCCTGAATGTTACTTGGCCATGCTAATAAAGAAGGGAGTCAAACTCCCCGTTGAATTTAGTGTATCAACTATATGGCCCAAAAACCCTCTCGCAGGTTAGAATACTACTCAGCTTCCCCAGATACTACCTATTATATCATAAGTTTTTCCACCATTGGCCTTACCCACATCGACACAGACTGTATCCAATCAAACCAATGACCCAACCCAAGCCAACACATCATCTAGTCAAGGCATGACAAGCTCACAACCAAGTGCACCCATGGTCAATAGTATGCCTCTACCCTTAATCTCATGGCCAGCGCAGTCCAACTCTCATGCTATGCCTTCCATCCCACCAAACACCAGTTGTTCTGAAACTATGCCACTGCTGCAATCTTCCCACACTAGTCTTGGGATCAACACATCATGCCCACAAGGATCCATCTCTGCAGGACCTTTTTATAGTCAAGGCCCACCCAAAGCTACATCTTTGCCCATTTTGACACCCATCCAACCTCCACAACAGCAACCCCAACTTCAGTTGCCTCATATCCAACCTCCACAACAACAACCCCAGCTTTAGTTGCCTCATATCCAAACTCAGCAACAACAACCCCAGCTTCAGTTGCCTTAGTTCCAACCCCCGCAACAACAACCCCAGCTTCAGTTGCCTCATATCCAAACTCAGCAACAACAACCCCAGCTTCAGTTGCCTTAGTTCCAACCCCTGCAACAGCAACCCCAGCTTCGGTTGCCTCATATCCAACCTCCACAACAGCAACCCCAGCTTTAGTTGCCTCATATCCAACCTCAGCAACAACAACCCTAGTTTCAAACCCAACCTCAACAGCAACAATACCTGCCCCAGCATTATCAACCCCAGTTTTAGTCACAACAACATACACTTCAAAACCCACTGTGGACTACTCATGTCCCTACAGTTGCAAATCACTCAGTGGGGAATCAATATCAAGTCCCTAGGATGAAATCCTATGTTCCTACTTAAGGGACACAGAGGTGCAGCCTCATACCCACCATGACACAAAGGAATTTCCACACGCATCAGCCACAATATCAAATAGACATGCTAATGCAACAAATGCAAACCCTTCAAACCCAAATGATGGATATGCAAAATCAGGGGCAAACTAAATCCTATATTGTAGAGGATTTATACCCATACCCCTTTGACCATTCTCTTCAAATGTCTCCATTCCCAAACCACTTCTCAGTGCCAAAATTTGACAAGTATAGGGGCGGCACCAACCCTATTGAGCATATACAAGAGTTCTTTGCTAGTTGCGTCGAAGTCACTCATGATGAGACATATCTAATGCGACTGTTCCCACAAAGTTTAGCTAGACCAGTAATGGAATGGTTCTCACATATACCTCATGGCATCTAGTCTTGGGGAGAATTAGCTGAAAAGTTCATAGCTCACTTCCATCATAACATCGAGCGCAAGGTCAGCATCAAGGACCTTTGCGACATTAAACAAAAAGATGGATAGTCTTTTGTGAAATTCCTACAGAGATGGAGGAACATGACAAATTGTATAACATATGATGTGCCCAAACAAGACTTGATAGTCATGTTTGTTGACAATATGATCCCAGACATGTCATTCAAAACAGAGCTATAGTTAGCTCTGAACTTCACACAACTCATCGAAAGAGGAGTTTGTTGTGAGCAGAACTTGGTCAAACGAGGTATCCTTGAAAATCCTACACAAATGAACACAAATAAAAATGCAATGGAAAAAGATAAGTGGTGGAACAAGAACAAAAATTTCACTAGCGATGGTGTCATTGATGTAAAGATGGTCAACTGCACGCAACCCAAGGTGTCACTGCAAGGTGAACCTATGGAAAACCAAAACCCCATAGGGCCCACTCAACAAACATACACCCAAAACCAACCTCCCACTATACAAGCAGCCGCTGTATCAAACAGTCATCAACAGAATCAACGCAAACCATGGTTTCAATTCAAACAATGAGATTTCACACCATTGGGAGAGCCAATAGAGTCAGCTTTACCTAAGATGATACAATCAAACACTATCACTCTCCTAGAAATCAGAGACTTTGAACAAGAGGAAAAAAATCCAAGGTGGTATAATGACAAAGACTTCTATGATTTTCATCGGATCAAGCGGCACAAAACAGCCAACTGCTACCGATTGAAGCATGCTATTCAGGATCTGATTGACACAGGGATCATTGATGTGACGAATACTCAAAATAAAGGTACAACTAATCACACCATTTTTAATGATACCTTCCATGATCACAACAAAGGAAAAGCCTCCGGGTCTGATGGACAAACCAATAAAGTTAACTATACATATGCCAACATTGACAATGTCATAAATTGCATAAATCCTTCAGATAACCATGTGGCCACAATCACTATCAGGGACCAAGGTAACAATTGCGCTGTAACTACATGTCATGATAGAGTCATCTTGTAAGGAGTACCATCCTCAACTACTACATCAACCAATCCTATAGCAAACTCAGATCCACAAACAAGCATAGTGGACCAACTAAAGTGCACACCTACCCAGATATCCATGTTTGACCTCTTGCACATATCTTTATAGCATAAACTGGCACTTGATCAAGCACTTCAAAATGTAGCTGTCCCAAGGGAAATAACACCTGAAAGCTTCTAAATGATGGTCAACCATATAGAAGCTAACAAACATGCCACCTTCATAGAATGTGATGTGCCACCGCATAAACCCATGCATAATGATCCTCTACACTTACTTGTCCATATCCACAGAAGCGCTGTTCATAGGGTCCTTGTTGATGGTAGAGCTGGGTTAAACATTTGTACTCTAAAGTTAATCAAGCAACTGGGTTATTCTAAATCAAGCATTGATGTCACAAGGAGGATAAATATCAGAGCCTATGATGAAGAGGAAAGGTCCTCTAAGGGTATTATCATTCTACTTGTTCGCATTGGACCTATGGTAAAAAACACTCCCTTCCAAATCTTAGATCTTGAACTGGGATACAACATGTTACTAGAGAGACCTTGGATACATGAAATGAAAGTTGTACCATCAAAATACCATCAATGCATCAATTTCCCTCACCAGGGAGAGGAGATCATCATAGAGGGAGAACCCAATCCTTTCCAATATTGCAATGTGGTCCAAATCAGCACCGATAACTAGGTACCATCAAACCAAGATGCAAGCATCCTGTCCTCTTCAGATTTGAATCCCAAAGATGTTACACAGGTAGCGGGAAAGATAGTCATTAACCAGGATGCAAGTATCTCCTCCCCTTCAAATTCAAATCTTAATGATGTCATAGAGAAATCAAGCAAGATGTCCATCATGGACAAGGGATGTGGTGAATATAGATATGAAGAGGCTTTTACCATCATGCACATGCCTCAAAGCCCAAGAACTCATGGTATGCCACAACCTGTTATTGCAATAGAAACTCCACAACCAATTCTATTTAGATGTCCACCCACAACCTTTTTCCGATTGGGAGACATAGCGGAAGAGAATCCTTTTGAGAAAGACATCAATACCTGGTTATACTGAGACTCCCCTGAGACAATCCGACCACCACTACCTTTGGAAAACTATGGTAACGGTTACACAATGATACAAAGAATTGGGTATGATGGTACAACCAGATTGGGGGCAAGGCAACAGGGCATATATGAATTGCCTCTCCCACCAACCCAAAGAAACACTAGAGGTTTGGGCTATGGACAAAAAAGCACTAGTTTTGTGATTCAAGACATTCAAGTCAATCAAGAGCAAGTAGCAGAGATGCATCGGGGGCACAACACTGAGCATGTCTTAATAAGCAACATATTAGCGCAGTTGTTGCCCACTGAAGAGGGAACCACACAATCCCCATTAAATCAACACATAGCAATCGATGATAACCAAGGAAGTGAGACATCAGATGAACATTCCATTGAGATAGACTCCCATGAGTATGAGTGGAGATCCCTCCACGACTCTGAACCCTCAATCCCTTATTTTTTCCCTCAAGTTGATATTATCATAAACCTAGCAGACCTATTTAAACAACTAACCATTACCAAACAACCTTGTATAGACAAAAATATCATTCATCAGACCTCAAGTGGTGCATCCTCATCACAGTCCAATTTCATAGGCACCATATCAGCAGTCTCATTCAGTCAACCAAAGCCAAACAGTAGTGAAAGTGTCTGTCTCATACACCCTAAGCTTATAGAGTGGGATCAATAAGGACCACCTGATCTTGATGTCTTTGAAAATGATGAGGCAATAGCTCATTTCATGGGACTAAGGGAAGGCATTCCATCAAGAGATCACAAGGTAGGATTCTCTATCAACCTAGACAGAGTAGCATACTTTGGGGAGGAAGCTCCTCTTTCCAGTCCACAAAAGAAAAAAGAACAAAGGAATAAAAAGATAAAAGAAGATGTATCTTCTAGTGAAAACCTCTCTGAGGCACTAGAAGATGGAAAGAGAGAACTCCTCCCCTTAACAGAGGAGAAATCAACATTGTTAGCCAAAGAGACAGAGGAAATCAACTTGGGGGATGACAAGAACCCAAAGAACATCTACTTGGCGAAATCTCTCACCCCTGAGGAGAGAGAATAGTTCATCAACTTCTTCAAAGAAAGAATGATCAATTTTGCATGGTCTTACTCAGATATGCCAGGTTTAGATCTAGAGTTGGTGCTACACCACCTCCCATTGCTACCAAATGCAAAACCTATCAAACAGAAGCTAAGAAAGATGCATCCTCATGTTGCATTATTAGTCAAGGCAGAACTGAAAAAGCTCCTGGATGCCAATTTCATCAGACCTATACCATATGCGGATTGGATATCTAATCTAGTACCAGTTACGAAGCATAGTGGTCAAATATGAATTTGCACAGACTTCTAGGATCTCAATATAGCATGTCCAAAAGATGACTTTCCTTTACCAAACATAGATATGATAATGGAACTAACGGTAGGACATGAAATGCTGTCACTTATGGATGGCTTCTCAGGTTACAACCAAATAAGGATAATGCTAGAGGACCAACACAAAATGGCTTTCACATGTCCTTGGGGAACATATTGTTGGAATGTCATGCCATTTGGTCTAAAGAATGCTGGGGCAACATATCAGAGGGCAATGGCAACCATATTTCATGATCTCATCCACAAGACAATGGAAGATTATGTGGATAACATACTTACAAAGTCCATACTTCAAAATGATCATTTACAGGTTTTGGGACCCATCTTTGATAGAATGGAGGAATTCAAAGTCTAACTAAATCCAAAAAAGTGTGCATTCAGTGTCATAGTGGGAAAATTACTAGGATTGATAGTATCACACAGAGGAATTGAAGTGGATCCAACAAAGGTCAAAGCAATATTAGAGATGCCTCCACCATCGAACCTAAGACAACTAAGAGGGTTACAAGGTAGGCTCCAATCGATAAGATGCTTCATAGCTCAACTGGCAAACAAGTGCCACCCATTCCAACATCTATTGCATAAAGACATCAAGTTCATATGGACAAAGAAATGTGAATAGGCATTTTAGATATTCAAAGACTACGTTCTTAAGTCTCCTATACTAGTACCACCAGTACAAGGTAGACCATTGCTTCTATATATCTCAGTGACTGAATCAACATTAGGTGTCCTCTTGGCACAACATGATGATGCAAGAAAGGAGAGGGTCATCTACTATCTAAGAATGACTTTGGTTGGATATGAGCTAAACTACATGCCAATTGAGAAGTCATGCCTGGCAGTTGTGTTCACTTCCCAAAAGCTAAGACACTACATGTTGAGTCACCAAACAAAATTGGTTGCACATACTGATCCTCTCAAGTACGTATTAAGCAAAGCAATGCTCACTGGATGACTGCCCAAGTGGGTAATGATCTTAAGCGAGTTTGACATTGAGTATGTAGATAGAAAGGCTATCAAAGGACAAGTGATTGCTGATCAACTAGCAGAGGCACTGATTCAAGACCACCAGCCTATTATCTTTGATTTTCCTGATGAATCTATCATGACACTACAACCGACGATCGAGATATGGCAACTTTATTTTGATGGATCATGTACAAACCATGGTGCAGGGGCAGGGATAGTTCTTATCACTCTAGAACATGATACAATTCCAAAGTCTTTCAGACTTAACTTCCAATGCACCAACAACATAGCAGAATATGAAGCATTGGTCATCAGGCTAAAGATAGCCATTCAATGGAGAACCAAGAACCTAAAAGTCTTTGGTGATTCACAGTTGGTCATTAGCCAAGTTAACAATGATTACATGAACAAAGATGAGAAGCTCATACCTTACAGAGCATAGATGGAACAAATGCGCACCAAGTTTCATTACATTCTCTTTGAGCAAGTCCCAAGAGCACAAAACAAAGTGGCAGATGTGATGGCTACCATAGCATCACTGATTGATATGCCAGGTAATGAAACAAAGTTCTAGTTCCTAGTGGAGCAACTCTTGGTGCCCTCACATCAGGCATCTATCACAAAATATGCGTGTGTCCTTGTTGGTCCTGAATCCCCATGGTACCAAGAGGTCTATGACTATCGCCAAAATAATGTCTTACCTCCAAACTTGTCTAGAAACTAGAGAAAAGCCCTCATCCACCAATCCTCTAGGTATACCATCCTCTCAACTACTCTATACAAATAAAGTCTCGATGGAACATTACTACGATGTCTCACTTCCATGGAATCCCAAAAAGCTTTGTACAAGGTACATGAAGGAATATGTGGAACCCACAGAGGTGGCAACAACTTAGCTAAGAAAATAATTTGCATGGGATACTATTGGCCAAAAATAGAGACAAATGCATACAAGCATGTTCAAAGGTGCAGATAGTGTCAAATTCATGGAGACCTCATCCATGCACCAGCCCTGGAATTGAATCCCATCACATCACCATTGCCATTTTCAATGTGGGGATTTGACCTAGTGGGTAAGATAACACCTTCTTTAGCAAACGGACACAAGTACACCATAGCAGAAATGGAGTACTTCACAAAGTGGGTGGAAGCAATTCCCCTCACTTACATCACTGGAAAATAGATAGCAATGTTCATGCTTAATCACATCATTTGTCGATACGGGATCCCCCAAACAATCCTGATAGATCATGGTACACCTTTCCAAAACAAGGATGTCGAAGACCTATGTGAACAGTTCCACATCAAACAAGGGTTCTCCTCATTTTACTACCCTCAAGGAAATGGACAAGCTGAAGCTACCGACAAAATGATCCTAAAAATCCTGAAGAAAATAGTAAATGAATCAGGGCGAGACTGGCATTTACAACTTAGTCCCGCATTATGGGCATATAGAACTAGTGTGAGAACACCTACAGGAGCCACTCATTTCTCCCTAGTCTATGGAATAGAGGTGGTATTACCCCTCAAAGTGGAAATCCCATCCCTGAGGATGTCATTAAAGAACCTGGTTTTAGACGAAGACTATAGAGTGGCAAGGTTTAGTGAACTAGAGCTACTAGATGAAAGAAGGCAACATGCCTTCGACCACTTACAAGGCTATCAGAATCGCCTTAGAAGGAATTATCACAAGAAGGTGAAGCCATGAAAATTTGAGGTAGGAGACCTTGTCCTCATGGAAAATTAGAAGAATCAAGCAGAGCGAGTCAAACCTAGTACGTTCGAGCCTAAATGGCTAGGACCATTTGTTGTTGTCAACTCTACTTAGAGTGGGGAATTCATACTAGCAACACCAGAAGGAGATCAAATCCCTAGCTACATCAACAGCATGCACCCGAAGAGGTTCTACCCTTAAAGGTCTCTATGGTTAAGGCATTTACCTACATATCTAGAAAATACCAAAAAAATAAAAAAATACAAAAGTTACCTTGGTGAAAACCTGGAAATTAGACACCTTGGAAAAAATCAAAAAAGAAAAAAGTAAAGAGAAAATAAGATCACTCTCTCAGTGAAAACCTAGCAATCAGGCGCTATTGAGTAGGTACCTTGGTGAAAACCTAGCAAACAGGCGCCAAGTGTTCAAATCTAGCTTCACCATCAATGAGATCCAAAAGCTTGAGCACACTTCAAAATGCAAGATTGACTATCCCAAGCTATATCCAAAAGCATGAAACCCCTCTAAGCATCAACACTTACCCATGGTTAACACTGGTCCATTAGACTAGGGGGTGATTCCAAAAGTTCTAAAAAATCCTAAAAATTGAAAAACTCATCAAAAATCCTAAAAAGATAAAAAATAAAGAGAAAATCAATTTTCATAAAAAAAAAAATTCATAAAAGTGCAAAAAATCCCAAAGCAATAAAACCAACTCGGTCATCAAGAGAGCAATGGGTAAGCACGCCCAGTCAAATCAATTGTCACAATCATTAGCTTTGCAAATTAGCATTGGGCCCATCTGATACATCTTGATCAGCTGCCAAATTGATCAAATTAAAATCTATCAATCAAATTGTCACAATCATAAGCTTTGCGAACAAGCATTGAGCACATTTGACATAGCTTGATCAGCTTCCAATACGATTAGAGCTATCAAATCTATCAATCAATACTGTCACAATCATGAGCTTTGTGAATACGCATTTGGCCCATCTGACACAACTTAATCGGCTGCCAACATGATCAATCAAGTCAAGCCAATCAAGCCTATCCAAAGAGTTGAGCCAATCAAGAGAATCCAACTACATTGAGGAACCACACAAAAATGTTGACTAGGTCAGTCAAGTCAGTCAGATGTCAGTCTATATTTCGGGGTTATGTTCTTATGCTACTCCGGGATCCACCATGTGAGGAGAGTAGCTATGATAGATCATGACATATTTTATTTGATTTCTATCTATTGAATTTTCACTTTGATTTAAGGGCTATGATGATTTAGGATAAATGCGGTAGGTGCTGTCACTTATCTGGCAGCCATGCAATTCCACAATCTAAGCTTAACCCTAGAAAAGAATTGGACATTCCTTCGCTTTTATTTTTACTTGTTTGGTTTATAGAATCAAGAGCTTGTAGCAATATTTAGATGGACTCTGAGTTGCTTTGGAGTTCTATCTTGGTTTCTATGGTCTTTCCCTTTATGTTGCAAACAAGAGCTCACAAAGCTATCCAAATGGACTCTAGGGGCTTAGGAGTTCTATCTTGTTTGTTTGGCTTTCCCTTTCAGAAATCAAGAGCTCACAATGTTATCCAGATGGACTCTGGGTACATAGGAGTTCTATCTTGGTTTCTTTGTTTTAGATTAATTCAGAGGACAAGTGGTATCCAGATGGTCAATATCTGGGTGCTCTTGGCTCTCTTTCTTTTTAAAAAGGGAACATAGTTGAATCTAGATGGTCAATATTTGGGTGCACTATGGGTCTCTTTCTATTCAATCTCTCTACTCTTTCCGCTATCAATAGGTCATGGCGGTATCCAGGTGGTATGTGATCTGGATCATTTGACGCTCTTCTGGAATATCAGAAAATACAAAAAAAAAGATGCAATGATGACAATTATTGGAAACTAGGGTAGCGACTTGAGACATTCATCCTTTCTATTAGATCATATCTATCCAAAAAATGCAAAAAAAGAAAACTTTTCTATCATTACATTTAATCAGATCAATCTCAGAGCACATCTATCCAAACTAACTTCTTTCTAATGAACACATGCATTACTCAGATATTTTGTGCATAGTAGATTGCATTCATTCATTAAGTGCATCAGAAAAGTACAAAAACATGATAGTGGCATACATGATAAATCATAAAATCACATGCATCCATAAAGCATCTCATCCAAATAGGCATTTCATTTACACCATCTTGCATAACATGTCAGTATCATAGAAAAAGTAAATCATCCATATACGAGTGTGCATAATAGAAACAAATGGCATATACATCTCATCACTAAATCATGTAGAATCATACATATGCAAAGTAAATCATGACACATAACTGCATCTCATATAGATCAAAATATCTGAGTATAAATGAAAAGTCACAAGTCTGAACACAGAAGGTAATCAACATGTATATCATATATATATCAGTGTATCCAGATACAAAAATGGTACTACTCAATGTATACAATGAAACACTACAAAAATGGTACAAGGAGCAATATCAACAAGAGCTACCCCCACCCTCGCCAAGAGGAGCACAAGGGGGAGGCATATCTGAATCTGTCCTATGAGAGGACTCAGGAGCTTGAACACCACTACTCTGGGAACGTTGAGCCCTGCTGGATCTCTATGAGGTAGTATAACTGGGAACCCTCTGTATAGCAGGAAATGCACCCTCATAGTGCTGTCTCTAATACTCTATCTCCCTCTGAGCCTCTCACCTAGATCTGTAGTATCTATCCAAAATATCTCTGTGGGATACATCCTGTACACTGTCAATAAATGAGAGGACCTCAGCCTGAGCCTGTTGCTCTCTGGACTCTGTTGCTGTAATATGGGCCTCCAAAGCAATGGCATGAGCATTAGATAGGGCAAGACAGACCTAAAGGTCTTGAATCTCCTCGGTCAGGCACTCCACCTCTGAGGGATCATCATCCATCCCCCCCATCGCCACATCCAAATCACCCTCCTTAGCCCTATCACCTAATCCCTCCCCACTCTCTGAAATCTCACGAGTACTACTCCTACTACTGCCACTCTCCTCCGAGGAACCAGTCTCAGCCCTCTGCTCATCAAGAGCCTCCACATCTATATCAATGAGCTCCACATCCACCTCCTCAATAATGACCTGATCCTCATGTCGGGGAGCCAAAACTGCTGCTGTTCGCCTATGTACTCTACACACCAACTGGGGTGCCTCCTCCTCCAAAATAGCCCCCAACCCAACTCGGGGCACACTAGAGCGCCCCCCACTCCTACCACTGCCAACTCTAATACCACCACCAGCACCCCCAGGATCGGGACCATCTCCTCCATTATCACCTCTCCCTCGGCCTCCGTCCCTCCCACCATCCCTCCCATCTCTCCCTCGTCCACCATCCCATCCACCATCCCTCCCTCCTTGTCCACCACCCCTCCCTCCATCATAGCCTCCCCTACCATGCCATACCCGTCGAGCCCTCCACATGATAGTCCTGGGAACAGGACGTGAAACATCTGTCAAGGCAATAGGATGATGCTGCAACCAATGGGAATCATACTATGGAGTAGTGCCTGCAAAAGATAAGTCAACTATCAGTACCATAAGCATATATACATAAGTATCAAAGAAAGATATGAGCACAAATCAGAGAGCAAAAAAGAAGTACATAAGCAATCACAAAAAAAAAAACTTGGGTCAATAGTAGTAGAACGCCAGGTCCATGCTACAGGAAGCAGTCCTAACAACTTAGTGTGAGCAACATCAAGTGACACTACAACACCCCAGACATGAGCATCCCTCGATCACCGAGCAAAATAGGCATATGAATCTGAAATATCTTGCTACTCGCCAAACTGTTGTAACACCCTGTCGGTGTTATGGAAATCAATCATATGTACATGGTCACTAACGTGACCAATCAGGTATCTCTGTTGTCTACAAAAAGGAAGATGGATATCTTCACCATCCCAAATAGGACAATCTCGGTAAGGTCTCCAAATAAAATATGGAATCATGTCAAGCTGCTGTTTCCAGTAAGAAAGATGACCCATATGGGTTTGAACAATCGCACCATCATACATATATACATACGACCTATCGGTCGGGAGAGAACGGGCACCCACAAGACGACAGACAACTATATGCTCCCACACCCAAATCTGCAATAATGTGGCACCACAACCCAGTGAATTACCATCAAGGTAAGCCACATACATCATATGGAAATGCATGTGGGCCAACATGCATGGGCCCCATGCAAAGACAGTATGGTCTCGGACCATACTCTGAAGAACACTACCAAACCCTATAGAAAAACCACGCTGACGCCGATCGGGGTAAAGGATCCCACAAATCAAACTACCCAGCAATGTGGATAGTCTATCTAGGCCAAATCTAAATCTCAACCACATAATGTCATAACCTCCGACAAGCTTGAGCTGATCCCGAGGTAGTCCAGAGAGCTCACTCAATGCAATGACACCAGTGCGGGTGGAATACTCAACCAACTCGCCCTGGATAGGGAGTTGGAGGATGCGATACACATCCTTTAAAGTCACAGTGCACTCCCCAGTAGGCAACTAGAAAGTATAAGTCTTCGAATGCCAACACTCTATAAGAGCTGAGATCAGACCCCTGTTGGTCGTGATCTCTGGCATATAGCAGATCCAATATAATCCCAGGTCATGAAGTACTGACCTCTCATCCTCTGAAAGCTGAAATCTGTAAACGAGTCCCGCTGGCCTGGACTCTCGACACCGCAAGATACGCCCGACGAACTGCACAAAAAGTATAAAAACAAAAAATTATCAATTTCAGATATTGAGGAATGTAATAGAAGCTAAAAGAGACAGATAACTGACAAAGACATCAGGCATACAGTGTTAAAAAGTCGATTGCGGCATTAAACATGGTCAATTGTGGTACTTTTATGCCATTGCGGCACCTAAACTACAAGTGCGGCACTCAAACAACAATTGTGGCATTTTAAGCAGGCAAATGCGACACTTTTATCAAATGCGGCTTAGAACCAGCAACTGCGGCATTTAAACCGCAATTGCAGCAAAACTGCAGTCGATTGCGGCAAAGGTGTAATTTTTAAAAAAAATTACAAAATTTCACAGCAATAAATAATGCAATAAATGACACGCAAAGTGAGGAAACTCACCGGACGTCCAGAGCTAGCAAGTTGGCGGTATGAGAAAACTTGATTAGAGATGTGAACAACACTCAGAAGCCTCGCCATCACTCAAAAATAGGAAGAAAATGAGGCAGAAATGAATAGTAACTTACCAAAGATAGTCAGAGTTCCAAATTGTAATGTGACAAATGAAGAGCTCTCTTAGCTACTTATAGGGGTTCTGAGAAACCCTAATTTCACCTAGGAGCTTCAAAATTTCTTCCCGGTCCCTGAAAACTTCAAAGGTCAATTACAAGGGCATGTTTAAGTATTTTTCAGATCCATCAGCTACCCAGTTCCACAATTTGCAGTTTCAACAAATTAACGCTCGTCTCGCAACTTTTCGCTCAAATTTGTTGAGGGGGCATAAATACACCTACTAAAGGCTGGGGCAAGCTGGGGCAAAATCAAAGAATCTTTGACACACTGTGACAAGTCACATCGCATCAAAGAGGGGCAAATGTAGACACCC